>VWYI01015189.1:267702-386205 GCA_013399455.1 Anthoscopus minutus
CAACCCTTGGCCTTTCCGGGGTCTCCCCCCTCTGGAACCCGGCACTGTCCCCCCACTCGCGTGCTCCGAACTCCCCCACTCCTCCCCGCACCCTAAAACCCGTCCCTGCATCGCCACGCGCCCCCTGTCCCCGAGCCCCCAGTAGCCAATACCCTGATACCGACGCCGGCAGCCCTGCGTCCCGGGCACCCTCGGGAACTCCGGTCCAGCCCCCTATGGTGCCCGCTCCCCCGCCCCGCGACGCTGCCGGCCGGGCTCGGCTGCCCGCGCCAATTACCGGACAATCGGGGCCCCGGGGGCACCGTGCCCCCCTGCCCGCCGCCAGGGCTGGGATCTGCCCGGACCCCGGGGTCCCACTGCCTCCGCCGCCCGGAGCGGCCGAGCGCCTCGCCAATTAGGTTAATGGGGTTGGCACCGGGACCGGGAGCGAGGGGCACGGTGCGGCCGGGGGCGAACATCACTCCGGCCTCAAGTACCCGCGTGGGAGCCGGTTGTGGTCAGCAGACCCCCACGTGTCACTGGTGGGGGTATCCGTGCGGAGACACCGGGACGGGGCGGGAGCGCGCTCCCGTGTGTGCTATGGTACTGTGTTCCCCACACTTGGCCCCGCCGTCTCCCGTGGGGCGGAGGCACAGCGTGCCCCTGCGGCCGAGGTGGGAGCCCGCGGGGCCGAGGCTTTCATCTGCGGCGGGCCTGTCGCCGTGCCAGCCGCGGGCAGCCCGCGCCTTTGAAGTGCCACTGAAGCGGCATTGTCCGCGCCCCGCTGGCACCATCGCGGCCGGGAGGATCGGGGGGAGCGCGGGCACGGAGCCGCTCCTGCCCCTAATAGGGACGAGCATCCCCCGGACTCGAAACGAGGATGCGGACATGGGTACCTGCTGTACTTAATGGAGACGGAGAGTGGGGCTTGGGTACCCCCTGCGGAGTACAAATGTTTGAGCGCGGGTACCCCCTGTTCCCTAGTGGACATGAGGACACGGACACGGACCCCTAGTAAGGACAGAGGTCTGGACACGGGCACCCATCTCTTCTCCCCAGCAAAGATAGGCATCCCACAAATTGACATGGGACTCAGAAACTCCTTTTACAGGGACAGAGGTGGGGCGACGGGCATCTGCTGCACCCCGAAGAGGTGATGGAGATGCAGCTGCGCTCTTTAACCAGAGGAGCTGAGGCTGAGCTCGTGGGCACAGGAGGATGGCATTAGGGGCAGGACGCTGGCGTCTCAAAATGCGGTGCCAATGACCAGCCGAGCGGCAGGCACGGAGCAGACTGTCCACCTGGGCTGGTGAATGAGTGTAGCCTCTCCATCCCAGGGGTCAAATCTGCCCCCATCCCGGGCTCGCTGCTGGAGAAGAGAACAAGCAAGAAGGACTGCCGATGACACCGTCCCACCTGCCCTTCGCTGTGGCACATCCTCCTTCCCGCACCCCAGGCAGGACAGGTGGTACTGCAGCGGGGGGCATCGGAGAGGTATCCCCGGGGACAGTCACTGCTCAGCACGGGGGTGCAGACCCGTTCAGCCAGGCTTGGGCTGGCACAGAGAGCGGGGACCCCCCTCCCCGGACATCTTCGCCTTCCCCTCCCCCGCCTTGTACGCTCGGCCGCTCCCGGCCCGCTGCCCGCCTTTGAAACCGCTGGCGGGGCTCCCACGCCCAGCCCGGGCCCCCCGCGCCCGCAGCCGCCGGTGCGTTCCCACCCGCCCGGGGCCCGCAGGAGGGAGGGTGGCGCGGCCGGGGCTTGGCGTGAAAATGATCAAGGGCCGCGGGCAGCGCCGGAGCGCAGAGCCCGTCTGATGCTGCCCGCCCGGAGGCCTCGTCGAACAAAGGCGGCATTGAGGCCACGGCTGCGCCCCCCCGCGCCCCCCGCCCCGAGCTGGCATCTTGGCGCGACATTAATGAACTCGCCTGTTTGTGTTCCCCCAGCCCCTCTCTCCTCCCACCGCCCGGGGGGCACCGTATATATCCATCCCTCCTTGCCTGCCTCGGGCATTTCGGGGGTTCCCCCCGCCTGCCCCCCTTTAACCGCCCGGGGATGGAGCAAAGAGGGAAGAGGACACGAGACGCTCCTCTCGGGGTCCGGCTGGTCTCCCCCATGCTTTTTCTGCCGCTGCTGCAGCTGGTGGGGGGGGCTCCCCTGGGCCAGAAGCTGTACCCCATGCCGGCCAGCATCCTGCAAGGTCAGTAGGGCAGAGGGATGGGGGCGTTTTTGTGGGAGAGTTTGGCTGCAGATGTGGTAGCTGTAGGAGACAGGGTTCACTCTCGGGCAGGCTAGCAGCAGAAGCAGGATGGCCAGGTCCCTGTCAAAATGCCATAGAACACAGGGCATGCCCATACTGTCTGAACTGGGTGCCAAGTGCTGCCAGTGGCACGGGGATAAACCACAGGACACCCTGCAGCACCAACACTCCCTCTGGCCCTAGTATCTGTGCCAGTCCCAGGGGACACTGACAGGGCATAGCCAGCAGGAAGGTGGCTCTGTGTAGGTACAGGTGGTCACAGGTAGGGGCACACATAGGGCAGGCACAGGACTTCACTCACATGGGCACGTGCAGGAACATGCAGACATGGGCACATGGATCCTGGTACACACAAATGTGCACTCAAAAGTGTGCACAGAGGTACACGTGGGCACACCTGCCTGGGCTCACATCCTGTCTCCATGTACAACAGGCACACAGAGACCTGGGCAAAAAGCCGGGTGTGCATGTGCCAGCCCAGGCAGGGAGGTGACACTGGTGGCTGTCACTCTAGGTAATGTCAAGGGGTGACAGGTGCTCAGGCCATGCCCAGCTTGACACCCACCATGGTGATATTAGGGCACAGGCACCAGGCAGGCTGGGGGCATCCCATGACTGCGGTGGAGGGGCAGCACTGAGGGTTCTGGGGGTCTGAGCATCCTGTGTGCACCCATCAGCACTGTCAAGCCGGGGCACACTGGTGCTGGAGGCGGCCCTGAGGAGCGCGTTGCTGGCACTGGAGAGGGCGCTGTCTGAGCAGCAGCGGCAGCGGGGTGCCTGCGGGCTCTGCGCCCCCTGCCTCTTCCCACCCTGCGCCAACATCACCGGCCACTGTTCACGTAAGTCACGACCCCATTGGCCCCACTGCCCTGTCCCCAGGAGATCCTACCCAAACAGAACCCAGGATCCCCAGCCAAACGCAGCCCAAGGGTCCTATTCAAACACTATCCCATGCCCAGAAGATCCTACCAAAACCTGCACACATGCCTGGAGACTCTACCCAAATATTTATTTGTATGCCTACATTATCCCGTAGAAATCTTATTAAAATGATACTCCACAATCTTACCCAAAAAATAATCCCCTACAGGCTTAACCTACAGGCTTTTACTAGAACAGTACCCAGCCTCCTGAAATATATCCCTAACTGCTAATGTCCCTGCCCAAGAAATTCCCATCATCTCTAGATCTTACCCAACCACCTGGAGCCCTAGCCAAATCATTGCCTGATCCCTAGTGAACTTTTCAGATATCCACCCCAAAAACATACCCCAGTACCCAGAAGACCCTACTAAAACATGTTGACTCCACAGCCTACCATGCTCCCTTCCCACCCATCCCAAAGCAGAGTACTGGTGTGGCCTGGGCAGAGGAGCAGAAGGAGGACACAGTGATGCCCACAGCCCTGCTGTGCTTGCAGCACCAGCTGTGCCTCCTGCCATGCCCCCCAGCTGCCAGGCCCTGCTGGATGCCCAGGAGCTGCCCGAGCTGTCCCAGCGCAACTGGGTGCTGAGCCAGGCCTGTGCCCCCTACCAGCGCCTGTGCCCACCTGAGGGGGCCCTGCACACCTGCGCCCCACTGAGCGCCCAGCTCTGCCGCCACCGCCTCCAGGAGTGCCGTGAGTGGGCACCCGCACCCCCCAGCGGGGTAGAGATGGGCAGTAGGAGATTTGTTATGTAGGAGACCCTACATAACAAATAACAAATGGAATATCCCCAGGGGATGCTTGGAAGGGATATGGGGCATTGTGGTGACAGAGGGTGTTGGGATGGCATGAGGAGATGGTGGAGATAGGGGTATGATAAAGTGATGGGGTATCTCTGGTGGGATGGAAGGCTGTGAGATGGGTCTGGGAAGGGAACTGGAGATTTAGGGGATGGAGGCATTTGGAGCAATGAGCAGATTGGGCTAGGGCACTGAGGGGCAATGAACAACCTATGATGGGAGAAGTGGGCAAGGGGAGACTGGGGACACTGAGTCACTGGGGGTGATGAGCACTCCCTGGGGTGGTAAAAGGGTGTTTATTGGGGCTGATCGGGGGTCTGGAGGAACTGAAAAGAACAGGCGACTTGAGGACAGCAGGGCTGGGGTGGTGACATCGGGGGGAAGCGTCCCTACATGCCATGACAGCCTGTCCCTGCAGAATCGGCGGCTGCAGCGCCGAATCCTGACACAGCAGCGGAGGCGGCAATGCCAGGTGAGCCGGGACAGCCCCGCCGTGCCCACGCCCCCCCCCCACCACGCCGGCGGGCGCCCCCGGCCCCCGGCTGCCTGCTGGGCCGGGGGGCAGAGGTTAGCGTCGGCAGCTGCCGGGCTGCGGGGTGCCCCCGGCCCTCCGCCCCCTCGCCTCCGTGAGCACGATGAGGCTTGACAGCGCGCCCGACGCGCCTCATCTCCCGCCACCCCCTCCACCTGCCACGGCCGTCCCGACCATCCGAACTCACCTGGGAGACGAGGCGTCCAGCAGCCGGCCTGCAAGACGCCCCTCTCATCCCAGCTTTGTCACTCAGGCACCTGTGGGCGCCGCGGGATCCCACAGGCCAACTCCACAGCCCCCCGAGGACGGATCATGGGCGGCAGCGTGGCGCCCCGGGGCGCCTGGCCCTGGCTGGTGTCGGTGCGGCTGCACGGGGAGCTGATGTGCGGAGGGGTGCTGGTGGGGCGCTCCTGGGTCCTCACGGCGGCACACTGCTTTGGCGGGTACGGTGGGGGCACAGTGCGGGGATGTTGTCCCTGCAGAGGCAGGCACGGGGAAGTTCCATCACCCCTGCAACTGGCTGCCCCCCACTCTGCCAGGAATCGGAACGAGCTGGCGTGGACAGTGGTGGTGGGCGACTACGAGCTGGGCAAGCCGGGAGTGGGCAAGCAGGCAGTGCCCGTCCGGCGCATCCTGCCTCATCCTAAGGTCGGTGGAGGCGGGCACCACCCCCACCTCCCTATGCATGTCCAGGGGCCCCCACTGACATCCCCACATCTTCCAGTTTAACCCTAAGACGTTTCACGGGGACCTGGCGCTGCTGGAGCTGGCAGTGCCGCTGACCCCATCACCCACCGTCAGCCCCGTGTGCCTTCCCAGCGGCCCCGCGGAGCCCAGCCCCGGCACCCCCTGCTACATCGTGGGCTGGGGCTCCCTCTACGAAGGTAAGAGATACCGTGTGGTGTTCCCCTCTGTGATGCCCAGCCCCAGCGCACCAAGGCAGAGCAAGGGGGTGTGAAAGAGATGGAGATAGCTGGGCACAGGGGACCCTGTAAAGGGTGCCTTGCCTGGCAGAGGGACCAGCAGCTGATGTGGTGATGGAGGCACAGGTGCCCCTGCTCAGCCAGGAGACGTGCCGGGGTGCCCTGGGCAAGGACCTTCTCACCAGTGCCATGTTCTGTGCTGGATATTTGTCTGGAGGCATCGACTCGTGCCAGGTAACACTATGCCTGAGGGACTGTCAGCACCCCACTTCAAAAATCCCTCACACAGTGCCGGGCGCATACCACAGCCCATCAGTATGGCTGGGGCCCCAGCTCAGTGCACAGGCATTTGCCCTGCAGGGCGACTCAGGGGGCCCGCTGGCGTGCGAGGACCCCACTTCGCACCACTTTGTCCTCTACGGTATCACCTCGTGGGGTGATGGCTGCGGTGAGCAGGGCAAACCTGGAGTCTACACCCGTGTCACTGCCTTCACGGACTGGCTGAGTCTCCAGATGGACTGTGAGTGCCCCTGGCTGCACCGCAGGGTCACGGAGCTGCCCAGGGGGGTTTCAACACTCATGGCAGCACCGTTCTCTCACAGCTGCCCCTGGCAGCCGAGAACCGAGCTGCTTCGACCTGCTGGCCTTGGCACAGCTGCCTCCTGAGCAGCAGTCCCTGGAGCGCGCCCGTCTCTGCGCCTTCTACGCCAGGTCCTGTCGGGCACCTCAGGGCCGGGCCAGCTGTGCCCGCCTGGCTGAGGAGACCTGCCATGCCAGGACAAGACGATGTGGTGAGCTGGGGGTCATGCCAGGGCTAGGGTGTAGGGAGAGACCCCATTTCTGGTGTGGGACCAGGGCCATGTCCCTACCTCTATGCCCACAGAGCTGCACTCCTATGCCCAGACCTTGGTGGATCTCCTGCGCCGGGCTGGAGACTTCATCCAAAACCAGTTTGATTTCTCCTTCCTCACCCGCACTCTGCCCCAGCTCCTGCACAAGATCTATGGGCACTTCTTCCCTCCTCGTGTCCGCAGGGATGCCCCAGGTACTCTCCCAGGCTGGACCACCCCGTGCCTATTTGCTGTCTCCTCAGTCTCCCCTATGTTGGTGGTTGGAGCGCCAGCACCCTGCAAGGGCTTCCCAAAAGGGCTCCTCCATCCCTTGTCCTGTCCTTTCCTTGTCTGTGCAGGCCTGGATGTGGCACGGGTCCAATCCAGCCCCACAGCAGGGGGACACCAGGGACCACCCAGCAGGTGAGGGGCTAAAGAGGTTGGGGAGGTGGTTGAGATACTGGTGGGCACTGATGTGCCATTTTGGGGACAGCCTGAAGCATTGGGACCCTCTTCCTGCTGCAACCAGGGCATCTCCCCAGGGTGCCCAGGTGGGGTGCAGAGGTGTAGTCTGAGCTCACCCCATTGCGCTTCCAGGTGGGAGGGCAGGCAGCTGCCCCCCTTTGCAGAGCTTTTTGGGGTAGTGGGACCCCAGTTGCAGGACTGGGTAGAGGCTTTGTGGACCATAGCAGGAGGCAGCCACTTGGTGACAACATGGGACAGGGACCAGCTGCCCGGGGAGACGCAGCTCTTCCTGCAGGTATGTGGGGAGAGACAGGCTTGTCCTCCTGTGACTGGGCCACCAGGGACCAAACCCCTTCAGTTCCCCTGTGCCCCCTCCTGACATCTCTTGGTCCACTGTCCTCTGTGCAGCCACAGAAGTGGCATCTCTCACCTTGCCACCACAGAAGGGGCATCTTACCCTCCCCAGTGGAAACTAGTGCTCCCAAATCCAGCCAGTGCAGAGCCAGCCAGGGGTCTGACCTAGGGCAGTTTAGGATCTGACCCAACACAGCCACAAAGCAGTTGCACATCACCAAGGCCCTGTCTGACACCAGCATACCCATGCCCTTCACTCTGCCACCATGCACCTGGCTGTGGTGCCCACAGGTGCCCTCCTGTCCCCCTCTTCCCTTTGTCAGGGTGAGGATGTGGTGGAGGAGATGGTGGCACAGGGACGAGCCTTCCTCACCCAGCTGCGGGCAGAGTTGGACCCTGGCACCATCCCGGAAGCCATGGAGTCACAATGGGCATCTGGAGAGCTTGCAGGGACCCCCGTGCCAAGCCGCGAACCCCGTGAGCCCGGAGGGACTGGGGGCAATGGGACAGCAGGGTGTCCATCCACCAGGCAGCTCCGTGTCCGGGCAGTCCCCACCAGGGTTTTACACCTCTCTTGGTGGCAGGGTCTGCACTGAGGGAGAAACGTGAACTGGTGCCCACAGAGCTGCCCAAGGTGGAGGAGGAAGAGGAGGAGGAGGCAGGCATGGGCAGAGGTAAGCTCCCACAGACGCTATGGGGTGCTAGGTTTCACTTTGGGGATGGTGACAAGCCCAGCCTTACACTCCTGTCTCAGGGCTGTCCCATTTCAGTGGGACAATCTTTTGCTGTATTCCCCACCTCTGCCCATGCTCCCCTGCTGCCCCAGAGCAAGGGTGCTCCTCCCTGTGGTGGCCAGCAGCACAGTGCCCCCACGATTGATCCCTAATGTCCCTCCTGCCCATCCCAGGGGTTGCAGCCTGCCCTGGCCTCAACGAGTCGGCAGTGCGGGTGGGCGCGGTGCGGGACCTGTATGCCTGGGTGCTGCGAGTGCCCGAGGCAGACCTGGCCATGACCTTCCAAGAGGTGAGTGTTTAATCCAACCACTCCGAGCCACACGCCCTGGCAGCTGGGAAGTGCCATCCTCCAGCCTGCCACTGTTCCACGCTGCCCATGGCTCCCCTGGGACTCACGGTGCTGTTGTCTCCCCACAGATCCTGGTGGACTTGAGCTCCAAAAACACCCAGGGACTGTACCGGGCACAGGTTCGGGCCACTGTAGGGGGCCGCCCCACGGCCTTCACTGGCCTCGTGGGGCTAGAGAATGACTCACTGGCCCGTAGCATGCCTGGGCTCATTGCTCTGGCACTTGAAGTGCTGAAAACCTAATGGTGCCCCTGGAGCTGAGTGCCAGCATGGGGAGATGGCACTGGGGTAGGTGTCTCTTTTGTCCTTCAAACATACTCCACTCCCTGTCTCAGGCTCTTCCACCCTTTTTTTCCCAGTTGTACCTCAGTCTGTCTTCCCACCAGCACTTCCTTCCCCAGGGCAATGGGGCCCCGGTGGGTACCTGAAGCACCTCAGCCAGGAATCAGTCCTCCTCTCCTCTGGGACATCCACCTTGGCAAGCCCACTCTCACCCTGTTTCCCCAGAGGCACCTGAGCTGTTATTTATTTGTACAGAGAAGGTTTATTTTTCAATAAAGATGGGTTCTATTTTCCAGTAGCTGGTGAATGTGAAGCAAATGCTGTGCCACACAGTGCTGGAGAAGTGGATGATGGTGGAGGCACTTTCCAGGGGAGCTATGACATTCCATTGCATCCCCCTTCCCATTCCCCCCATACTCTAAAGTGATGCCTCCAGCCTTTGTTCCTGCTGTACCCACCTTGGCACAGACTCCGCAGCCCCCTCTCTAGGGGCCAGACTCCCCTCCTGCCCATGCAGCACCCACAGCACAGCACTGGTGCTCACCCCAGTGACACTCTCAGCGACCCACATGAAACCTCCCAACGCAGAGGTCGAGTGTGCCCAGGGTCCATGGTCAGTGGTGGATGCCACCCCTGTGCTTGGGTACCCTGGGGACCCTGCTGTGGGGACCCTGCATCTCTGAGCAGCATCACAGGACGGCTGAGCAGCAGGAAAAAGAGATGGCTGCTCCCTGTGCCCAGCAGTGCCTGTGCTGTGGTGCCCAGGCTCAGGGTGATGGGCTGACACCCATGGGGCCGGCAAGACCAGCTGTGCCTGCCCATCTCCCCTTCCCTGCACGTGGGGATGCCGGAAGAGAGGGGTTGGAGCAGCTCTCTGGTGCTAGTACCCTTCCCCCTCAGCACCTGGCACCATCCATCTCCCACTCCCTCCGGCAGCCGGACATCCGCTCAGCCAGGCCAGGCAGGGAAGCAGCCAGGGCCTGGCACGGCGTGAGGGCACCGCAGGCACTGCATGGGGAACCTGCTGCAGCAGCTGGCCCTGCTCGGGGCACTGATGCTGTCGGGTGAGCAGGGTCTGGGTCATGGGGTGCCCTGTTGCTCTGCTGCATGGGGTGCCCATGGGGTTATGGGGCCCCTTGATGGTGGCTGGTGGGGGATGATGGTAGCAGGGTCCAAGCTGGGCACTAGGGTCCCCAGGGCTGCATTTTGGGTATTACCTGGTAGAGTCCATTCACTGCGTGTCCTCTGTGCTTATTTTGTGGCTGTGCCACCCAGAGCTATCTCCCTGCCCCGGGGTATGTGCACAGTGTCATTGTATCCATGTGTCACTGTAAGTGCCTGTCTGTGCTGAATCTATGACCACGTGATCCTGCACACACTGTCCATGTCAGTGAGTCCGTGTGTGTTCTGTGTGTACAGCCACCTATGTGCACAGTTCCACCATGTCTGTATCCAGATGTCTTCTATCTGTGTCCCTCTCTGTGCTGGGTTTGTATCTGTGTGTCCCCCTGTGTCTGTGCCCGTGTCCTTGTCCCATGACCATGTGTGACCATGTGCTCCCACGTGTCTGTCATTCCTGCATGCCCATGTCTGTTCCCCTGTGCAGCACAGACATACAGTGTCCTGGCCTGTTTCTCTCCCCTCTATTCTTGTACCACCCTGCTCTTGTTGAGCATCCCTAGGGGGTGGCATTGGGCCCAGTAACCCCTGAGCCCCCTGGTTTGCCTGACCCCACACCTCCAGGTGGGCTCTGTGTGAACCATGAGGAGCGGCTCATCCACCACCTGTTCAAGGAGAAGGGCTATGACAAAGAGTTGCGCCCTGTGGTCTCCACTGACGAGGTTGTGGACGTCTACTTGGCCCTCACCCTCTCCAACCTGATCTCACTGGTGAGCCCCAGTAGGCAGGGCCCAGCCCCTCAGCCTTGCCTCACTCTGAGGCTGCTGTCCTAGCCCTGGCTGGTGAGGATTGAGGGTCCTGGGCTGCGGGGACACCTGGCGTCTCACTGCCCCATGTTGCTGTTTGCAGAAAGAGGTGGATGAGACCCTCACCACCAACGTATGGCTCGAGCACGTGAGTAAGGACAGGTGTCACAGCATCAGCTGTGCTACAGTGGGGTACCCCACCATGGTGAGGGGCTGACCTGAGGATCCTCCCCTCCAGGGCTGGACTGATTACCGCCTGCAGTGGAACAAGTCTGAGTTTGGGGACATCGAGGTGCTGCGCCTGCCGCCAGACATGCTGTGGCTGCCAGAGATAGTCCTGGAGAACAAGTGAGCTCGACCTTAATTTCCTGTCCCAATCCTGAACTGCTCCCAGTGCATGTCCAGGACTCCCCTGGTCCCTTCCCAGCCGTGCCATAACCTTGTCTCTCTCCTGGTACAGCAATGATGGGCTCTTCGAGGTTGCCTACTACTGCAACGTCCTCATCTACGACACGGGCTATGTCTACTGGCTGCCACCCGCCATCTTCCGCAGCACCTGTCTCATCAACGTGGACTTCTTCCCCTTCGACTGGCAGAACTGCTCCCTTAGATTCAGGTGCTGGGTGGCTGGGTCAGGGCAGCAGGGTGGTCATGTCATGCTTGGGTATCTGCTCCTGCCAGTGCCTCCTCTTGCTGCCAAGGTGCGGGTCTGTAGATGACTATGTGGCCTAAGTCCATCATGCTGGAGGTCAGGGTGGGTTGGGTGGGGGTACCCAGCAGCCCCTCACTGTCTGTATCCCTGGCTGTGGTCCAGGTCACTGGCATACAGTGCTCTGGAGATCAACATGCACTTGAAGACAGACGCTGAACCAGACACAGGGAAGTCCTACCCAGTGGAGTGGATCATCATTGACCCCGAAGGCTTCACAGGTAATGCTGGTGCTCTCTGCTGTGTCATGTGGCAATGGAACACTCTGTAAAGAGGCAGAGGAGGGGGGAACACTCTGGAGTCAGGGCATGCTGCCATGGAGAAACTTCACTACCTGGGGCTTTGGCATCCTGGCACTCATTCCACCTTGGAATGCTAATCACACCCTGCGGGGGGAGACTGGTGCTAGTGGACCTGGTGAGGATGGTCATAGCAGGTGTCCCCCATGCTGTGCGCTGTCCCCTGCGCCCTGGCAGAGAATGGGGAATGGGAAATCATCCACCGCCCGGCCCGCAAGAACATCTACCCTGACATTCCCCTGGACACCAGTGAGCACCAGGACATCACCTTCTACCTCATCATCAAGCGCAAGCCGCTCTTCTATGTCATCAACATCGTCATACCCTGCATCCTCATCGCCTTCATGGTCATCCTCGTCTTCTACCTGCCTGCCGACAGTGAGTGAGCGGCACGTGTGCCACGGGAGTCACATCCATGGACCTCTGTGTCCCACACCTGCACCAGATCCTGGGGCACAGCAACACCCCAATGCCCAGCATGGAGACATCCTGGAACTGGAATATCTCCATGTAGAACACCATCATCACAGCCAGACATTCTAGCAGAGGTGCACTTGGGCACAGGATATCCCATGTAGGACCCCAGGGTACTCCCACAACAGAAAACCTCCATATGGGGCACTCTATCATAGGACACTAGAAGGGCAACCGTGGCACTGGGGGCTCTGCTAGAGGTACCCAGGGCAAGGTTTGCCTTGAGCTCACCTGTTCTCCAGGTGGTGAGAAGATGACTCTGGTAATCTCAGTGCTCCTGGCCCAGTCTGTCTTCCTCTTGCTGATCTCCCAGCGCCTGCCTGCCACTTCCCACGCCATCCCCCTCATCGGCAAGTGAGTCCTGGGCACCACTGAGTGCAGCAGGGACATTGTGGAGTCCCTTGGTACCAGAGGGCAGCTCTGCCTGCACCCAGTCCCTGTGGCAATGCTGGCTCCAAGACCATGCTCCCTACCAGGTATCTGCTTTTTATCATGCTTCTGGTGACAGCTGTGGTGATCATCTCTGTCGTGGTCCTCAACTTCCACTTCCGCACCCCCAGCACCCACATCATGTCTGACTGGGTCAGGGAGGTGAGTGGGGAGTGGGGTGGGTGCACTGGTGGGGACAAGGGTCACACTGTGCCCTACAGAGGGCATGGGACAGCACGGCCCTGGCACTGCATCTGTGCCAGATGGAGTCTGTGGGAAGAAAGAGGGGACAAGGGAGCAACATACTGGGGAGGTGGCCAAGAAACACGACACCCCCTGTTGTGTCCCAGGTCTTCCTGGAGACCCTGCCCCGGCTGCTGGGCATGACGCAGCCGTCCGAGAGCCCGGCGAGCGCCCCGTGCATCCGGCGCTGCAGCTCGGCCGGCTACATCGCGAAGGCGGAGGAATACTTCAGCGTCAAGTCCCGCAGCGAGCTCATGTTCGAGAAGCAGTCGGAGCGGCACGGGCTGACCAGCCGCATCACCCCTGCTCGTGAGCCACTGCGCGGGGACAGAGGGAAGGGTGGCGGGGCTGGGCTCTCCAGGGCTGGCAGCCCTTCAGAGGCCATCTGACCGCCCCCTCTCAATCCCAGGTTTGGCGCCGCTGGGCAGGGACTCAGGCGAGGAGCAGCCCTACGAGCACATCAAACCCGTCATTGACAATGCCAACTACATTGTCAAGCACATGAGGGAAGAAAACAGCTACAATGAGGTGGAGCCATGGGCACTGGGAGGACAGGGGGCACTCCCTGTGCCCACTGCACCCCCACACTGCCTGGCTCCTGGCTCTCTCCACAGGAGATTGACAACTGGAACCGCGTGGCCCGGACCCTGGACCGCCTGTGCTTCTTCCTCATCACTCCCACACTGGTGGTGGGCACCCTCTGGATCTTCCTCATGGGCATCTACAACCACCCACCACCACTGCCCTTTGCTGGAGACCCCTATGACTACCGGGAGGAGAACAAGCGCTTCATCTAGGGCGCTGTGGGGATCCCATGTGCCAGCCTCACCCCCTCCTGCCTTAGCCTGGGAAAATAAAGCTGAGTACTTCTTGCCATGGGGCACTGAACTGGTGGCTGCCCTCAGTGTTTCCCACTGGGCACAATGCCCAACCTGATCACTCTGTGTGTCCTGGGGAGGGTGATGCCTACCCAGGGAATGGGTGTTGTTGGATGTCCTGACTGTGGTGGACCCCAGCTGTGGCTGGAAGGGGTGATTGTCAGAGCGGATGTAGCCCTGCTACCCCTGTGGGCCAGGCACTTGGGGCAGGATGGGCTGGGGAAGGAGTTGGCCCCCCAGCATGGCACTATTCCCTGCAGACCCACTGCAGTTGGCAGAGATGCCATCAGTACCATATTTCCCCCTTGCCCTCATGATCCCCCAGCCAGACCCACAGTGTCCCCCCAGCACACCCCATCCCACAGCACAAGGCTGGGGCCCAAAGAGGTGTCTCCTCCAGATCAGCAGTGGCATGCCAGGGCTCTGGTTTCAGAGGACACAGCTGACGTCCCCCCACCGGCAGTGGCCCAGGACAGCTGTCACATCCTCTCCACTGAGCCAGGAATCTCACTACATATCCATACCCAAATCCCCTCCTCCCCATGACCCTCTACACAAGGGCTGCAAGGATTTGAACCTGCGGGGCAGCATCACTCCCTGGGCTGATGCGATGGGACTTGCCTGCCCCTTCCCCACTCTGTATTCTGGGGGCAGCCACTGCCATGGCAGGGACAGGATGTGCTGGCTGGGGGCACCCCTTTCCCATAACCTGCAAGGAGATGCATCCCTTTGTGGGAGATGGTGGCACCCAAGGCATAAAGCTCAATTTTCCCCCTACCCCAGTTCCAACCATCCCGGCACAAAATGCCAGAGAAGCTTCCCAGCAAACTGGCATAGCCCCATCAGCGGGGGAAGCGGGTGGTCACGCGTCCCTCCCGGGCCCCCGTGGCTGTTGGGAACAGCTGACGGTGGCCGGGGACAGCTGTCCTGTCCCAGCGGGCGCCAGGCCCAGAACACGTAGGCGAAGGCGGCGGAGCGGAGCCCCAGCCCCACGGCACCGCCATGCGTGGCCACGGCTTCCTCCTCGTCCTCTGCACCCTGGCAGGTAAGATCTGCCCGTCCAGTCAGGCCTGGAGGGCACCTGACTGACTACCCCTCACCTTTGCACGTGGCGTTTGTCACCCCTGGGAGGACAGCGCCAGGCACCGCCCCACCGGGCTGTCCCCGTGCCGGCATCCCCCTGCCCCCGTGTCCTGCTCCGGAGAGGTACCCGGGGGAGCTGAGTGAGGGCGAGCTGGGGACACACCCCTGCTTGCCCGCGGGGCACTGACGGGGCTGTCGGGATCACGGAGCAGAGGGCACACACCCGCAGGAACACGCACCTGGGCATCCCTTTCCCATGCACACACCCCTCTGCCTCCCCCCTCAACATATCAGGTCTAGGGGGCATCAGTGACCCCACTCTCTTCCACCGGGGTGTCCCCATGGCGTGTGCCCTCCCAGGTGTGAGCTGCAGGAACCAGGAGGAGAAGCTGCTGCAGGACCTCATGTCCAACTACAACCGACAGCTGCGCCCGGCTCGGGGGGATGAGATCATCGATGTCTCCCTCAAGCTTACGCTCACCAACCTCATCTCCCTGGTGAGAGATGCCCCCAGGTACCCCCAGTGGAACAGAATTTGCCCCCACATATGGGGCAGAAGGCAGGGCACTAAAGCCATCTCCCTCCTTCCTTCCCTGACAGAATGAACGGGAGGAGACCCTCACCACCAATGTCTGGATCGAGATGGTGAGACTCCTCCCCTATAGGCAGGATCAAGACCAGCGCCCTATGTTTGCACCCCATGAGGGGCTGGCACTGTAACCTGCACCCTCTTTTGTGGGCACCCCCAAATAAGCCCATTTTGTGGGCAGCATAGCACAGGCAGCTCAATCTCCATCTTGGGGGGCTCCATGACCCCTCCTCGTCTCTTCTTTTCCCAGCAATGGTCTGATTATCGCCTGAGCTGGGACCCTGAGAGCTATGACAACATCCAGCTGCTGCGGGTGCCCTCCACCATGGTCTGGCTGCCAGACATCGTCCTGGAGAACAAGTAGGTGACAGGGCAATGGGGACACATTCCCACATAGGGCTGGCAGCTGGCCCCCAAGCATAGCTTGAGGCTGAGCCCATACTTCTCCCCCCCAGCATCGACGGGACATTTGAAATCACCCTCTACACCAACGTGCTGGTGTCCCCTGATGGCAGCATCTACTGGCTGCCCCCTGCCATCTACCGCAGCGTCTGCGTCATCCACGTCACCTACTTCCCCTTTGACTGGCAGAACTGCACCATGGTCTTCCAGTGAGCATGGGCACCGTTGCAGCTCCTCCAGAGACACAGGGATTAGCATGGGATGCCCACCTTTACCCCTGGGCAGATAAGTGCCACCTGCCTATCCATTGCCGCTTGGCAGGAGGCACCCCAAGCACAAGCCAAGCACCCCAGTGAAAAGCTGGAGGTGGCCAGCAGTGCCTGGTGCCACCTGGCATCCTTTGCCCATCCAGCCTGCTGCATGCCAGCCCGTGCTACCACTTCATCTCTCCCCAGGTCCCAGACCTACAGTGCCAATGAAATCAACCTGCTACTGACAGTGGAGGATGGCCAGACCGTGGAGTGGATCTTCATTGACCCTGAGGCTTTCACAGGTAACACTGCAGCCACAGCCATGGCGCAAGAGCGTCCCACCACAGGGGACATCCAGCAGATCTGCTGCTAGATTGGTGGCTGCCAAAAGCAGGGCTGCAGGAACTATTAGCAGCTCCCACCATTACATGGGTACTTAAGTTATTAGTGGAAGCAGGAGTGTGGGAGAGATTTGTTTTTCTAACCCCCCCGGCTCGGGGCTCTTGCAGCCTGGCAGCTGCTGCCGGAGAGCGCTGCTCCTGCAAGCTTGATTGATGCTGGGAACGTAGCTGTCATGGCCAAACAATGACGTTTTCCATCACATTTTAATTGCATATTGAAGGAACAAAATGCTTTTCGGGCACCGAGATTTATTTTTTCATTACCGGCCTGAGTTGCGATCTTGACTGGGAAAAAATCTATCGCTCCCGCGGAGAGCAGGGGAGAGCAGTGTGCTGTCACCCAGTGTCATGCTTGGCTTCCCTCTGTGACATGGAAATGGGGAGATGGGGGGAACCCCAGCCCCACAGCTGTAGCCCTGGGAGCCCTCAAGAGGTTAAAGGTGCCCCATATGTGCCCAGCTGCCCCATCCAACTGCTTTTTGGGGTGTTTTGCCCAGGCACCATGGTATGTTCCACAGTGCTCATCTCTTTCATGAGTGGCTCTAGCACTGTGCGCAGCCTGGGTGCCCTGTGGGGTCCATGCCAATCACCAGTCCTCCCCTTCCTCCTCGGACTGGGGGGCTGGAGGCCCAGCGCCTCTGTGGGGACAGTGGGACTTACCTGGCATCATCACGATGCAGAGAATGGCGAATGGGCCATCAAGCATCGCCCTGCTCGGAAGATCATCAACGCGGGGCACTTCACCCCAGATGACATCCAGTACCAGCAGATCATCTTCTACCTCATCATCCAGCGCAAGCCACTCTTCTACATCATCAACATCATCGTACCCTGCGTCCTCATCTCTGCCATGGCTGTGCTCGTCTACTTCCTGCCTGCCAAAGGTACACTGGGACCATGCCCACTGCAGGCATGGGGATCTGCAAGGGGACAGCAACACTCCAGGAAGGGCTCCTCATCCCCTCTGTGCTTGGGGACCATCAGTATCCACTCTCACCCACTCCTGTAGTATTTGGATTGGGGGGAGCATGTATATTTCTAGGTATCCTGTAGTTAATGCCTCAAGGCAAGACTTGTTTAATTCAGCTTTTAGGTGAGAGTCTTTTGCCTTAGGAGGGCAATGTCCACAGCACTGCCCTGTGCCAAACTCTGCCTTTGCCCCTCCTTGGCAGCGGGTGGGCAGAAATGCACTGTCTCCATCAATGTTCTTCTGGCCCAGACTGTCTTCCTCTTCCTCATTGCCCAGAAGGTTCCTGAGACCTCCCAGGCTGTGCCTCTCATTGGGAAGTAAGTGACACATTGGGATAGGGGTGCCAGCAGGCTCTCAGGTGCTGTAGAACAGCCAGTGCCCAGGGACAGTGCCCTGGTACAGAAATAGCCCTCAGCCCAGATGGGGCTGACCCAGCAGCGCTACTGAGGCCCTGTGCCCCCTCCCCAGATACCTGACCTTCCTCATGGTGGTGACTGTGGTGATTGTGGTGAATGCTGTCATTGTCCTCAACGTCTCCCTGAGAACGCCCAACACTCACTCCATGTCCCAGAGAGTGCGCCAGGTACCTGCCATCATCCCCCTACCCTTTATTCACAGGGAATGGGATGGGTACTTGGGGATCAAGGCCATGGCCCTTGCAGAGTAAGGTGGCAGGCATGCCTTCATCTGAGTGAAGGTCCTGGCACAAAGAGAAGGCCCCAGATGTCCCCCGTGGACCACTCTGTGTCACCAAACCACTCCCAACACTGGGAAGCAGCAGGTGCCAACATCCCAATAGCACCATGCGCCAAGCACTGCTAGGGAAACCAGTCACATCCATTGGGTGCTGTGGGTGGTGTGAGTGGGACAGATCCCCACAGGTGACACTGTGCCCAGGTGTTCCTGCACCTCCTGCCCCACTACCTGGGCATGGCCATGCCAGAGGAGACCCCAGGGCCTCTGCAAGCGATCCGCAGACGCAGCTCCCTGGGGCTTATGGTGAAAGCTGATGAGTACATGCTCTGGAAAGCAAGGACTGAGCTGCTCTTTGAGAAGCAGAAGGAAAGAGATGGGCTAATGAAAACTGTGCTGGAGAAGATTGGTGAGTGACCCTGGGCGGGGTTGGCACCTCCCTGTGAAGCTGGGCTTTGTGCCAGGTGGCTGAGCTCTTCCTAGTGCCCGCTGTGCTGGCTCTGCTGCTCGTAGGACGTGGTCTGGAGAGTGGCAGTACCCAGGACTTCTGCCAGAGCCTGGAGGAGGCAGGTCCTGAGATCCGTGCCTGTGTGGATGCCTGCAACTACATCGCCGATGCCACACGGGAGCAGAATGACTTCAGCAGCGTGAGTCAGGGCTGAGGGGAGAGGGATCTGCATGGGGGGCAGTGGGCACAGCCCTCACCCTTCTTGTGCCACTGGCAGGAGAGTGAAGAGTGGATGATGGTGGGACAGGTGATCGACCGTGTCTGCTTCTTCATCATGGCCTCTCTCTTTGTGTGTGGCACTGTTGGAATCTTCCTCGTGGCTCACTTCAACCAGGCACCCACCCTGCCCTTCCCTGGGGACCCCAAGCAGTACCTGCCACAGTGATGCTCACAGGTGCCCACCAGCCAAGTGGTGGAGATAGGGGAAGGAGGAATATGGAGTGCTTATGGTGTGCTGAATGTGGAAATAAAGCCCCCAAGTCTTGCAAGCCTCCATGGCATCTCTGCTCCATGCCTACCCACCTCAGAGGCTGGATGTGCAGCCTGTGCAGGCTGGCCACACACCTCTAAGCTGCACGGTCCTGTGAGATGAGACACGGGGAAACTGGAGCAGAGTCAGACATCTAATGGGCCATGAAGCAGTGCTGGCAGCAAGAACCACATCATTCCAATGCAAATTTACAAATTCAAACCCAGGACAAATGGGAATACTGTCATCCCTGTCATGGCTGCACGGCAGGAATGACGCTATAGTTACCCATTCAGGGCAACCATGGGAGCCATGGATGGGATTGGTGGCAGCTAATGCTTCCCTCCATTTATGCCCTGACTGTGGGTCTTGGGAACAGCTTAAGTGCTGTCCTTAATCCCTAGCAAGCAGCTTGAGGTGGAAAGACTGGGCCATCAGGCACCCAAACACCCTCAGGGATGTGTGCCCTGTGGCATCCATGCTGCTGGGAGCATCAGCACGACTCCCTCCCCCACCAGCCTTCCTTGCCCTGTGGGATCATCTCTGTCAAGCACAGCCCCTTCCCCCATCCCAGCAATGCCACATCCCCCTGTGCCCCTCAGTGACCTCTGGGGCCCCCTGGCTTTGTCCCTGCTGGCAGGGGAGATGAGAGAGGTCAGCCTGGGAATGGTGGCAAGCAGCATCTGCTCCTCTGTGATCCAGCTCATGGCACTTGTTCCTGGCTCCAGAACGTGCATCAGCCTCACAGTCCTAGCACCTGCTGCTGCTGGGAGAAAACCAGTTGGTTACTGCCCACAACTGCCCCTGGCACTCACTCCCTGACAGGGGTGAGGGTACTGTGGGTACAGATGGAGGAAGAAGGAAACACACAACAGCTGAGACATCACTTCTTGGATGTCTGCAGCCTGGCCATGGCCTGGAACCACTCGGGGCTGTGCCAGCCTGCCCCTGCTTTCTGCAAAGTGACTTTTCCTGCTCTACCCCTACCAGATGCGTAGTGCCCACAGCACCAGTGCAGGTGAATACAGAACTCCCAGTTGGCACCTTGAAGAAGGTGGGGATGATGGCCACTGGTCCAGGCAGGGGTACTCAGAGGTCCTGCCCCCTGCCTGGGCCACTTCCCATGGCCATGACCCAGGGGAGGTGACCAGGTCCTGGGGCACTGTACTCTTGGCTAGTCTTGCTGGTGACAGCACTGTGCAGTACTCCTGTCCTGCCACAGCCATGCCCTCCCAATGTCTGAAGGGGCAGACCCTCCTGGCCCAGTGTTCCCAGCTCTGTGAGAGCCAGGAGCTCCCAAAAATGCTGCCCAAACCAGAGCACATGGCATGCCCACAGCCCCCATGCTCTCCATCCCCAAGAAAATGCATAATTAATGAGCTCTGGTCTGTGTTTGCCTGCCCATTTCCCATTGATTACTGGGTCCCTAGTGCTCTGCTGCCAGTCTCCAGGGACAGGTACTGTCACCTACTTCTTATCACTCTAGGGATGCTGCTTCTGCCAGTGAGCCCAGACTCCAGCATGTCCATACAGCACAAGTGGAAATGGATGAGCTCTTCCAGCCTGCCAGGAGCACATGACAGAGATCACTCTCCACCATCACCAAGCAGTAGTTTTATGAGCCCTTAGGAGATGTCTGTGGTGTATCATTCTAGAGACAAGACCAAAAGCAAGAGCCATATGTCACAGATCTTGGGCAGCTGATGTGCCTTGCAGTATCTGGCAGGGGAGCACCCTGCAGGTCACCCTCTGATGTTATGGAGGGAGTGCAGTGACAGGAAAAGCTTTCTCAGCCCAGTATCAACCTCATGTGCCCACACTCGACACTTAGTGCTTAGAAGCACTAAGACAAGGCAACATCATCCTCCAACTGCTCCCCTCCACAGAGAACTCCTTTCTCTCTGTGGGCTGCGAAGAGCCATCAGCCCCCATCACAGCTGTAGCCAGAGACACTCAGGACCCATGAGCCCAGCACTGCTCAGCATCCCCTTGGGAAAGAACAACTCAAGGGAATGCTCTTCTTTGAGCCCCAGGGCTCAAAGCGCTTCCAGTTTCCCAAAGGCCACTTTGCAGGGATATAAAGTTCAAGGGTATTCAAAGCCTTTCGGATAAGGAAAGCAGGAAAGGTCCTGACTCACCACAGTTTTGGAGTTCCCGTGGCTAGAGGCTTCCTTCCTGAATGAAGAGGATCTGAAACCTTTTTCTAGAGCACAACAGAAGCTCCTTCCCTTCCCAAACAACCTCATGACTGTATTTTCACCATTTTCATTAGCAGGACACAGTGGACCACAAACCAAAAGTCCTGCTCCATCCCTCTAGGCTATAGAAGGCACCTAGGGCTCGGCACTGACCAACCACTGCTTTTCTCCTCACCTCAGGAAAAGTAGCCTTAAAGAGGCCAAACTCCACAGCCAACCAGCTCACTCTTCAAGGCTGAGTAAGAGGAACCTCTGCTGAGTTCCTCTAAATCTCAACCATGGGGGCAGTGGGAGGAGAGGAACAGCCTCCCTTGGAAGGGCTCTTCCACAGCTCACTCACAAAGCCTGCTTGAGGGCAAGCACAGCAGGACTGCAGCGTTTTCAGATTTAATAGCAAGCCTGTACTCATCAGCACCAGCTTAGACAAGGGGCATCAAAGGCGAGAAGTGGGCGAGTATGTGAAATAACAGAGGTGGACATGACACACAGCTGGGCACAACAACAGGACTAAAGCCCTAAGTGATGTCATCTGCAAAAAGCTAAATGTGCTGTGAATAAAAGGAACCCGAAGCTAGTATTTCAGCCTTCCCTTGTAAGGCTATTTTTGCTTAGATTGCCAAAATGTAATTACAACTAAATCCCCCCTAACAAATACTGGAGAGCAGCAGGGGAGAGTTGTATTTAAAAGGAATCTTAAGTAGCAGCCACAGTGGTACCTGCTCACAGCAGGGAAATCAAATCATGTCTGGAAAAGAGCATTTGGTTGAGAGCTAGTGACAAGTGCCAAAAGCACAGGAACAGGACCATGGGTCTCAAGAAACACAGAGGATGCCACTACAGCTTGGTGAACAACCCTGCTCCCTGTCCAGCCAAGTGCTAACTGGCTGAGCACAGGGAGCATTCAGTCATGGCTCTGAATGCAAGGAATGTCTCTAGAGACAGCCTAGAACTGACACCCTCAATGAAGAAAACAAACCCTTCAGAAGACTGGATATTTTAAACTGCTTTCTCTGCTGCTTTCAATCTAGGCTTCAATAGTAAGACAAGGAATTTGCAATTGGAGTCATGAGGCTGAAGGTCTCCCAGGCCTCCAGGCTGGGAATTGTCCCAGACATGGGCTGCTGGTTCTGCAGTCACGAGCAGATTGGCCCAACCAGCCCCTTCTCCTGGGGGACTGCACAGAGCACATGGGGCAGATGTGCCCCATCACTGGCCACAGCCTCCCCTCCTGGGCCCAAGGCAAAGGCTCCATTAAAGATGAAAGGCAATTGTGCGATTCCCCAAGGAAAAGGAGAAAAGGCTGGAGCTGTTAATGAGTACAATTAGTGTTGTAGTCAAGCAGAATCAGAGGAAATAATTAGCTCCTATTGTTTCTGTGGCATCCAAATTGCAGCCATGCTGGCTTTCCAGGCAACAACCCACCATTTGAGGCTCACCCCGAAGGACAGGGGGTCACTCCCAGCCCCTCTTCTGGTCACAGCTGTCACACAGCTATGAGCAGCAGGCTGGGCCATCGCCCTCTTCTGCTACACCCACTGGGGGCCCACTTTCCCAGGTGGCCAGAGACTTGCAAACCCCAGTGCACACCAGAAGAAAGCTTGGCCCTGAATTCAGCCAGTGCTGCTGGCTCTCCATGGAGACAGAGTGAAGGCAACTGACACCAAACATCTCTTCGTCCTGGTTGAAATGAAGCTCACATGCCTCTCCATAACAAACAGGGGTGGGTACAAGGCACTGGTGCTGGGAGTATAAAGAAGAGGCAAAGACAAAGCAAGCGGCCTAGAGCAACATCACCCCACTGAATTTCAGATAGAGCCAAAAAATGAGAGACTGAAAGAAACAAAGAGACCCAATAATTTATTGGCAGAACTGAAAAGGGGCATTTGAAAACCACAGGGCTGACTCTCAACTGGGATGCTTCTCCCAGCTGCAGAGAGATTTATAATACTGGTATCCCTCAGCAAAAGGCTCTGATGTTGAGGCAGAATCCCAGAGATCCTGCGTGCCATGTAGAGAAAGAGAGGAAAGTGCTGCAAGATGTGGCCCCGAGGGCCCACCGCTAATTGAAAGGCTGCCTCCCGCCCCGCTGCTAAAAAAAAGTTTGTGTAAGACAAAATCGGCCTCTATTGTCACCGCTGCTGGAGGGCTTCAGATGATCCTTCCCCCAGGGAGGAGTGCGAGAGTGGCCCATGAGTCCCTTCAGAGGTCGGAGGGCACTCTCAGTGCTTTCAACACGGAGAGAGGAGCTTAGTGCCAACTCTTGTTCTCACAATGTGATTTTTGTGTTTCGAAAGCTTGAATTATCCCTGGAAAACAGAGGGAAGAAAAAAAGTGGTTAAAGATGTGCATTCCTTCAGATCACAGCACCTCCACATTATCCCCACCACAGCTACCAGTGTTGCCATCCCAGTACATCACTCAAAATCAATGCTTGTTAAATCTCTTGTGCAGATCTTCCTAACTACAGACTTCTTACACAAGTCAGCTGTCACTCCAGAACACTTGGAACAGAGGGAGATCCTGGTTTACCTCTATTCATTGAGAAGAAAAAATTATCATCTCCTGTGAGCAGAGCACATGATAGAATGTGGAAACCTCCCTGATGGCTTCTGGTGTTTAAACAACTTGCAAGGTCTCTTGCTTAGCAAACATTTATCTTGGGGATTCTGCTTGGAGCACAAATATACTATCAGACCAACCCTTCCTTGCCTCTGTCCCTTGCATTTAGTCATACTGTCAACAAGTTTAGCTCTCTGATCTCTCCTACCTTAAAAGAGTATCTAATCTGAAAAGGGTGTTTCCCTCAAGTTTAAATAGTAGAGTTTCTTCAGCAGCTTCCACTCACTCATGAGTACAGCCATGAACCTCAGGGGCTACTGACCAAGGAAGGAGTTCTGGTCTACAACCTCCCTCAGTACAGTCTCATTGCACTGCAGCAGCAGATGGGGCAGGTTACAGCAGTCTGTTATTGCTTACTGCCAGCCTGTGAGCAGCAGCAACAGACAAGGCATATTTCCACATTAATAGGTGTTGGAAACAAAGGAGGTTACAATTACTTTGAGAGGATAGGTTTGGCAGCTCTTCCCATTACCAGGGACAGGGCTGTAAGTTGCCCAAGCCAAAACTTTTAGGGATGCCCCAAGACATACCACACCAAATGGTTGAAGAGCAAAGGCAGCAACTTCAGCAGCAAGGTGCTGTGCAGGACTGTGAAATTCCATTCAAACCCTTGAGCTATCATTGTGTGCTGCTAGGAGCTGCATGGCAGCTGTACCAGCACAGGCTGGAACACCTCCAGGAGGTGGGCTGGAGAACTGGAAGAGCAGAAGGAAGTAAAAACCACATTTTAGAGTTAAAAGTTACTCTGCTATGACATGACAGCAAAAATCATGCTGGAGGCCATCTGCAGAAGACTGGGGTTCACCTTTGCACTTCCAGAAGAGCAGGCTGGGCTGCCTTTGGGAATGTGATTCAGGATTCATTAACTGGATTCTGGTTAATTTGCAACAATGGTTTGGCTTTCTATCCCATACTGGACTTTCACCTGTGCCATCTACGTCAGGAGGACAGTATTCTTCAGGTAGCTCTTAGCAGACAGATTTTCCCTCCTTTTGCCTTTATTGGGGTGCCCCAGGCCCTTTGCTCATCCCTGCTCAGCACAGGCTACCCAATACAGCTGGGACTCAAACTCTGCCAGTGTTTTCCTGTATTCTTGGCACATTTGCTGCTTTCAGAGCCTGGTATGTCATGAAGTGTGCTGGTCTCCTCTTCTAGAAGGACACGTGAATGTCATCTAACAATAACAACACTATCAAGTGCCTGTGTAGTATTTTGTAAACACTGATCCTCACAAAAAGCCAAACCTGTGAGGAGAGAGAAGTATTATTTTCACCCATGACTTCAGAGCAAGGTATGAGAATACTGCTTGCCCAATGCTGTTGAGGTTTTGGGATCCCCAACAGCTCCTCTGTGCTCAGCTGTGCTGGAGCAGCTGCATTCCACTGCCCAGAGATGGGAACTGGGCAATGTAAATGCTTCCTTCCAGTAGATCCCTCTACTCTGGCAGTCTGCAACCCAGTGATCCCACTTGGCTACAATCAACCCAACTCTAATGGCCAGGCCTCTTGCTGGCCCTTTTAAGAGCCTGCTATCAGGGAAGTAGGCACTGCAGGGAAAAACAGTCTGAGCTGTGAGGCTCCCAGCAGCCCTGGGCTCACCTTGGATATCTTCTCTGCACATCTTGGCTGACACTACCAGCAGTAGAGGGTGGTTGTCTCATTAGCCATGTTATTATTTCTACCTACAGTAGCTACTGGGTGTCCTTCCTGAATGATTTTATTGACCCATTAATTTATTCTGTTTCAGCCCACTATAAAGAGCTGTGTGTCAAGCCCCAGGTACCTCTCTTAGCATCCATCATCTGGATGTGTTTAGGATTCATTTACCACTCCATACCTGCTTACTGTCAACCCTAGGCAATACATCCAAGCTGAAGGCATACCTCTCAGCCTCCTGGGACCAGGTCTGGGATACAAGAGAGGAAGGACTCATTAGAAAAACAGCACACAGCACCTCAACAGAAAATGCTGGTGTCTAGTAAAAAAAAATTAAAAAATAATTTTGACTTTTGGAAAAGAACAAATAGCAGAATGGGCCCACCATCAGGCCCATAAGGCAAGAGAACATGCCAGTCCATGGGAAGAAGGTTGGAAGCTGAGAGGTATGCCAAAAAGTCACATAGGAAGAAAGATGAGGCCCTACCCTGGGTGTGACAGAGGGAGGGGGAGCGTTCGATCAGCGGCCACTGCTGTTCACCAGGCCATGAAACTCCTCCCAGGCCCTGGCAAGCCAGAGGGAAAAAAAATGAAATAAAAACCAAAAAAATAGCACTTCAGATCAAAGGCTTCTTAACTTTTAACGAGAGCAGAAACATTCAATGACGTTTAAAAGGCACTTGTCTTCAGAGAGCAAGGCAATATTCTCTGATAGCCCTAGTGGATAGAAGCATCCTTAAAATCCAGCCAAACATCTGACAGCATAAGGCAGCTTTAGCGTTCTGCACAGACATGAAGCGTTCCCACTGGCTGCTGGTGATAAAGCCACATTAATACCCAGAGACAGGTATGACCTTCCTAGTCACAAATGGAATATCCATTTCCTATTGCTCATAAAATAGCCCATATTACGTCTTTCTGGAGGATTATCAAATTCCTTGGCTGGTTAAACTCACCCAGTTACTGGCCTCATGCTTTGCCACATACTGCATATGCAGGTAATCCCCCCAAAAGGGGCTTCTTTTAATGCAACACAGCTTAGTTCTTATGAAATTCTTTGATCAGGCAGCAGAATCCAGTTGTTATTGGGAAGTCTCATTTCCTATTGTAATGCTCCTACTGTTAATGACGACCCAGTAAAAACATCACAACTATTTGAAATGAAAATGTTTTTAGATAAGTTAGAGGGACAGGCCCAACACTGCATTCCCTGGTAGAGCATGTTACTGACGGATGAAGGCAGCAGACTGAAAAATTACTGTCGGTTTTATGAAGGCAGCATACTGAAAACCCTCTCAGGGAAAACATGCTGAGGTTAATGTGAGCATGGCTATTATCTTCTGGGATCAGAGACATCAAAGAACCTCATAGTTCTCCACACCCAGCAAAACAATACTGGTGCCTACAGCACATGCCAAGCCATTTTCTGAAGCCACAGAGTCCCATGGAGCTGGAGGGACCTTAAAGAGAACCAGGTCAATCATAAACTCAGACCACCCTCTTGATTTTTTTTGCTGGTACTTCTCAGCTACTTCACATTTTGTTTTGTGCACTGCCTCACCAGACCAGTGCAACGCAAGAGGAGAGTCCAGAAATGGAAACCCTGTGTTAGTCAGCACCTGTGCCAAAACCAGACCACCAACCTGGCTCTTATCTGAGCCTCAGAGTCAAGCTCCCAAACAGCATTTGCAAAAGCAGCCCAGGTGTCACATGCCCTCTCCTAGCAAGTCATAGCCCAAATAAACAGACACATCAGAGTTCAACAGCCTCTCTCCAGAAGAAATTTAGGGAGAAGAGAAACTCTGAATCTGAAGCCCTCTTAGTTGATGGTAATATTTTCACATTTCCAGAATTGCCAAAAAGTCTTCACCTTCACCTTCATCTTCCCTCCAACCTCCCTTGTATCCCTACCACATTCCCATCACCCACAATCACATTTCTCTTTCCTCTCCCATAGTTCTCCCAAAGTTCTAGCTTTTCAGCAGAAGGAACACAAGGGCAGATTACTTGTCAACATAATCGATAATTTATTACCCCTTTCACACTAAGGAGTTCCTTGTTCCAGCATCCCAATAACATCATGCACCTTCATCTCTGTCCTCACAGACAGAGAGAAAAAGCTCTTCCAGCCAAGAATTTTTAATTCAAGATCCTCACACATATTATAGTACTAATGACTCCAACTATCTGCTGACTTAACTGAAAAAATCCACATGCACATTAGGATGAGTCTGCCCTAATGTACCTAAACTACGCTAGGAGAGCAAACTGCTCTCATTCCATACTGAACAAGGCTGCCAGTTAATTTCATCTGGCAGAATCTTTATGACCTGTGACATGCCAAAGGCACAGTGCCAGAGAGTCTAAGAGGTTATTTTTATGTATAGACATTTTTAGCACCTTATTGCCATACTATCTGCACAGCGATCAGATACTCAGTGAATTGATCACCAACACTTAGATCATTCCCACCGAACAGATGGGAAATGGAAACGTCAGCAGGCTAAATAAGGCCAGCCAGAGCTGTTCTTCCACACTCATTCCTGACCCACAACTGTTGAAACTTCCCACCTTCTTCCTCAGCGCCCAGGGTCAGGACCCAGACAAGGCTACCTTTAGCCCCAGCACATAAGCTGGAGGAAAAAAAGTGAGAAAAGAAGCCACTATCTCCTCAAAAAGAAAGGAAAAAGAAAAAATAAAAAAGAGGAAGACTCCAGCAAAAAGAGGAAGGGCAGTGTTAGTTGCTTCAAGGGACTTTCCAAATCATCACTGTGCAAGCAGCACTAGCTGTTTTCCACAAACATCCTCAATTAAGTCCTAGCAGTTTGCCTCCAGTATTTCTCTGTGCAGCCCTGCTCCTTACTCTCTCCTTCCCCAGCTAAGAAAGGATTCAGAGAGCTCCAAGTGCACTTATGGTACCTTACAAAGAGCACCAAGGTCTGTCTCTTTTGCCAGCCCATGTGGAACCTCCCAGCACACTGACCACTCACTACCCTCTACAGGTGTCTAGAGCAGCACAGCCTCTTTCTGGGTGCTTCCCCTGGGATTTGTTCACAGCCAGACAAGAACTTTGTGACTAACAGCTTGAAAAAACATCTAGGATAGTCTTCAAGCCTGAAATAATTCTTCCACCTCTCTGGCAGTACCTATTGTAAAGGCAATATAACACAACTAAAGCATTACTAAACTGACCTCCTTGAAAAAAAAATCCATTAAATAACTCGGCTATAGGCACTTTTTTGGTAAGAGACAGGCCACCAAGATAAGGAAGCCTTTCACAAAGTCATGGACCCTTCTGAAAAAAGCCTATTATGTTGATGGAGAATGAATCAATGAATTCATCAATTCAAAGATGAGTTCTATGCAAGTGCTCTTAGACTTGCAGCACCTGGAAACATTACTGGAATTGGAAAATGGAGTGATAAATGAATGAAGACAGAGACTCAGGAGGACAGCTATCAGATCTGGAACCTCATTACTCTCCTCTAGATTTTATTCCTGCTCTCAGAGTTGGATGAGGGTGATACAATGCAGCTATAGAGCTGGCAAGACCCAAAACAACCTGTCTTCCCCTGACAAGCATCACACAATGTTTGAAGGCCTCATTTACAAACCATTTCTCTTTAGACAAGGTTAACCCTGCCCACTCCATTTAAGACACAGTCAAAGGCACAGGTGACACAAGCAGAACTGGGAAGTTCTCCTAAGGTTTTGGAAATTAGCAAGTCAAAGGAAACCAGTGTTATAAAACCACAATAGCTACAGGATTAGCTGAACTCTACTGTGACAAGGGAGACCTCAGAACCACCTACCACCAGCTAACTGTCTCATAAACACTGACCTTTGTGCCCAACACCTGCCACTTCCACAGGGATTTCTCTTCCTAATTCCTCACTTTTTTGTCATTCTTCTTTTTGTTCTGAGAACCTTACTCCTGCAGTCTTCTTATAGTGCCTTATTCCCTCCATAGGATATCCTTGTTTCCTACCTACAATATAGTCTGAGGCCATTTCCTTCTGCCTGCAGTGAAATGAACCCAGTGCCAACTCTATTAAGATCAACTATTCTTCTCATTTACTCGAGCCATCCCATTAGTTATCACTGGTGACTTTGAAAGAAAAGGATAGTTTTATACTCTGCTCAGCTCTCACTGCAGCAGGCACTTACAAATAAACGAAGCTTTGTTTTCAGAAAAGCTGCCTTGCTTTAGAGCTGAAAGGACAATCCATAATGTCACACAGCAACAAAAACATTTCCACACCAGCCTGCTCAGTGGCAACCTGCTGATGGCCACTGCTCTGGTCTCTCCTGGCACTGGAAGCGGCATTGCTGAATTTCCCTGGGATTCCTGGACAGTATTGTGGGTGAGAGCTCTCAACAAAGTAGATGGTCACTGACCACACAGTTATCAGTGTAGAAAAGAAAGGCTGATAAGGCCAGGCAGGGCAAAGGTGTTTTCAAGGCGGCCACAAACTTCGTGCTGCAATCCTCAAGTCAAATGTGAAAGTGTTCACTTCCCCTCCACCTCTCTCCCAACTGCCAATATCTGAACATTTTCAGTGGCTTCGCTGAGATATGGCCAGGCTGTGGGTGGCAACGCTCTGCTTTCAAAAAGGTGCACCTGCTATGGCAGCAAAAGTGGTTGGGTTTTTTTCATTTAATTCCAAGCCACAGGAAGTACCACTGTCCATAAGCCACTGTCACTTCTGGACCTTGTCACCTCCAAGGTTAACAACACTGATGAACTGAACCTATTAAGTGGTTCACTGCATCTGAGAGCTCCTCTCTCAGTGCACCTCTGAGGGAACAAAGAGAAGCAATTTCTTTCCAGCTACTGAAACAAGGCAGCCCACAAAATGTTACATATGTCCTCTTCAGGTGCTCAGTGCTGTAATGTCTAAGGTACTATAAATCCACTGGAATTAAGCAGAGTCCAAGAGATTGTTCTAGCTCTCCTTGCAAGATTAGAAATTCATACAGACTAGGCTGACCCTTCTACTCGCTGGGATTTAGGCAGCTTGTCAATATCACAGGCAAGAGAAAGGACAAACACAGGAAAATTGCAATGAGAGATCTGCTTATCTAGCTAAATGCACAAGCTCCACCAATTGAGAGCATGAAGGACAGAATGCAGAACAGCTCCTTGGAATAGCTGCGATGCAACAGGTGCTTTTCTGATGCAGCTTGGCAGCACCATCACTTTCTGAAACAAAGGGGGCTGCAGCCTCATTGACAACTCATGAAAAATGGTCTCTAGAAATGATTTAATATGAAATGCATCATCATAAAAGGAATATACAAAACCTGAAACACAGGGCTCAGGTTCCACAGTGAGAGGCATACTAGCAATTTCTACAGAAGCATTCATTTACAGTGTGTCAAAAGCTAATCCAGGTCAATTCACTACCTAAAAGTCAAGGTTTTGAGAAATGCCTGTTCTTTTCTTGCTAAGCATGCTCCCTTCCCTGAAGCACAATCAATGCCAATCAAACCCCGCACATGAGCAGAGCTTTAGTGGAGAGATGCAGCCCATACAAATGAAAAATGCCACAAGCCCCCCTCAAAAGGCAGCCCTGACAAAGCCTAGAGCACAGCTCTTCCATTAGAGCTTTTCATGAAACACAGCCAGAGTGTGAATATAGAGTGCTGGCTAGAAAGCCCTCCCGAGTCATAAATCACATGGTACATGTGCAGCATAAGTGGAGTTTATTCATGACGGACAGTATTTCAACAGGACTTGATAGATGGGCAAGGAAAAGGAGCCAGACTTCATGGAGGATAGAACTAGTTACACAAGAGATTCTTTATTAGTGAGAGAAGCTTAATGATACGAAGCTAAGCCAAGCAGAGTCAGACTGAAAGCTGGGGCTGTCCTGCTCTTTGTCATAAAGCAGTCACCGTCACTTCTTGGCAGCTGCTGCCCCTCGCTGCCTGTTGGTACCAGGCAAGAGAGGCACAAGAAGTTGGTCTGTACATTACTACACAGAAACTCCCCTGACAGCAGTTCTGCTCTGAATTTACACCAGTGCCATTGGAAGGAGATGGTGGAGAGCACTGCAATCAGACTGCTGCAGCTCAAGCGAGACAATGGGAAAAAAGGGGCTTTCATGATGCCCTGCATGGCAGAAGGTTAATTGCTTAGACCTACCTGACTGGGACTTCATCAAAGCAATTCTTGACTAACCCTCCTACCCATAGAAGAATGAGTGGAAGACAAGCCAGTTGGCCTCTATTTAAGAATTGCTCCCAGCTGTAATCTGAGCTACCAAACTCGATACCTCCAACACCTGTTACTCTCAGACAAGCTCATTTTGCACCACACATCAGCAGCACAAAATGAAACTTGGATGCTATGCAGGAAGAGAGGGCAGCAAGCACAGCATGTTACACTGGTGTAGAGAAATGAGGCCACGCTACTGGAAGCACTCAAGGCCTTACACCTGCCAGAGGGAAAACAAACATTGCTATAATGGCCTTTTCTGTGCTAGGAAGTGCTGTTGGTGATAGCTCACAAGGGAAAGGCCACATCATTACCATTCTACACTTGTTACATGAACCACCACCACAGCTTAGGACAGCTGGCTCCGTACACAGCTTTTACTACAGAGACTGCAAGAAGTCGAAGACCTCCCTGCTCTCACCACAAAGCCACATCACCACAGTCTGCAGTCTGCTGCTGCTGAAACTGAAGAGCAGTAAAATACTCTGCTGTGTGTCCACATGAGCACGTTGTTATTTCCCTACATGGACAGAGAGTCCATAGCGCCCTCTCCTGGCAAAAAAGTGCATGAGAAACGTTAGTGGTAAAATCACTGAAAAAAATCATCTCTTTCCCATGCACACAGGAGGAAGGGCCACATGGAATAGCAGATGCCTACAGACAGTATCAACGAGATTTCTGTACAATTACTAGTGACCCACACTCAGAATTGGAAGCTAAATGTCTACCAGAACCAGGATTGATACCATCAAACTGTCTGATAGCAGACTGATGACAGAGTGATTACGTGGAAGGAATAAGCCAACATGACGAAATACAGTCATGAAAGATGCTTGCACCTTAATTACAGGCAAGATGAGAAAGCTCTCTGCCCCATCAGTGTCTTATTCATTTGCTTCACTTCTTTTTCTGTGTGCACCTTTTCAAGTATTAATTTAACCAATATGACCTAATCAGTGTATTGGTTTATAATACACTTAAGAAAAAAAGAAAAACAACCTATTATTCACCTCTAACTAATACCTATATATGCAATTTTTCGTCACTTTGTGGGAAATAAAAGTCACCCTGAATGGCCTGATATGGTAAGCTATAATACATTTATTTAAAAATACAGCTGTGCTCTCTGTGTACCACGATCTTCTGGTCTTGTTAAAGAGCCTCTGTCACCAGGGCCTGGAAGACTTAATATATGATGTTTATTACGATTAGAAATCATTTGTACAGCACTGTAAATTCACACAGCACTTTCCCAAGACCATTTATAATCTAATGGCACTATAAATCCCTGTTAGCTTCTGCACCTTATTCTCCAGAATCTCTATTTATTCAAATGATTTGACCCCCTCCCCACTGCAATCTTTCTTGTCTTTGAATACATCAAGCCATAGACCCACACTGGACTTCCCATTGCCCAAGTGACAGGCTGGGTGGATTGTTAAAATAACCCCGGATCACACATTTAAAAAGAAAAAGTTTTTGCTCACAGAACCAAACACTCCCAACAACAGCACAACAACAACACAGGAATTTGGCTTTCAAAGCGCGCTGGCAACAACTGCTGCTGTTTGCACTTGAGTTTGCTGGAACAGCCCTAACGCACACGAGCACTGCTGCCAACGCCTGCGCCGTGCACTGAGCTGCTCAAGCACACATGCAGCCTGCAGCACCCCCCTGGCCAGCACACGTACTTGATACTATCGGTGTGGGTTTTATATTCCATGATGGTGTTGGGAGGTAGGTTGAGCACTCTTCGTAACGTGTCGCGTATCCGGGCTGTTGTGGCCTGGTCGCTGGCTGTCTTGTTCCATATGGAGATGATGTCCTCCTGCAGAACGGCACGGGAGGGAGGGAGGGGTAAGCACAGGGCACTTGCTGCAGCCCTGCCATGTGAAAGCACATGCCAGTTCTCAAAAGCACTCACCTGGAATCGGACAGAGACGACGGCCCCACAGATTTCTTCCCCCACCATGAACTGCTCTCCCAACATGGCCAGAATAAGATTCTCCCAGCACCGTGACGCTAAGCCCTTCCGCAGACGGATAATCCATTTACCACCATTTTTGTTGGCATCATCCTAGGAATAGAGGAAATAAATTGATTTGTTTTCTTCTAGCTATTTTTCTGCTACCCACAAGACAGCAGAGCCACAAACAGGAGCAGATATTGATTGGTGGGGCAAGGAAGGTATTTTCAAGGAAAAGCATTTTATTTCACTTTTCCCCCATATAAGCAGAGACAGAGGAAAACCACTTACTTTGAATACAGAGTACTTGAAACAATGGCCTGCAGCCTTCCAGACAGAGTTCTGCGCCCTGACTTGAGCTCTAGTGTTTTGATCCCACCAGCAAAGACTAACACCAGCCTACCAATCTGCACAAACAGATCCAAAGGCAAGGACTTTAAAACTACTCCTAAACCTAAGACTGATTCACCATTTGTCTAATCCCCTGCATATGTAGTTCTGCTTGTAAAACAAGATCCCTGTAAAACAGAAGAACCTCCTTATCATAGAGCATGGAAGGCCAGGAAAGACTCTGCAAAAATAGTATTTTTTAAAAGAAAGCCAAGAATTGATAAACATTTTCCTTCCACATTTCCAGGAATGGGCTCACAAGTTGTGTTAACACAGAATGGACCACCCCATTCTCTGAGAACTACTGACATTATCATACATCATACAGCTGAGTGTTTGCTCCAGACTGTGGTGACCCAGGGAAATAACCAAAATGAGGGGAGAAAGTAAACAAAAAAATTTATGCTAAGCACCCAGTCTGTCACCTCAATATTGTGACTCTGCATCTTGAAACTGACAAAGAGCTGGAAACTGCTACAGCCTCCCCTGCTCCCCACAATGCACAGCTATGTCAAGGAACAGCTTCTCCTCTGTGCAGAACTGTGGCATTCTCTGGTACAACACTGTAGCTGGGAAATCTTACAAGGTGAGAGGGGAACAAATTCCATCCAAAGCTGAAGACACAGAGGTAGGAACAAGTCATAGAGGTGGAAGTTAGGAAGGGTAAGGAAAAACAGGTCTAGGACAGAAATACAGAAAAAAGGGTGACTCAGAGGGGAATGCACAAAACAGGACATCCGTCTCCAAATCCCCAGCAATCTCTGCCAAGCTGAGACACACCTTGAAGATGCCAGGCAAGCCAGCCCAACCCTTCTTAATGAAATAAAGTCAATTTTATTTTAGCCTTAAAGCTTCTCTAGGTCTCAGATAAAATTAACATTTGTCTGCTCTCTCAGAGACAGAAAATGCTAACGAAGCAATCCTGCAGAAGCATGGAAGTGTCAGCATAACAGCAGCATTCATCTGACTCCTAATTTCAGGTATGTGCTGGACTGAAAGGGGAAGGCGTCAGCTCCAGACAAACCTCAAAGCATGACAGGAGCCATCCAAATCAACATGAGTTCTAGGAATGTGGTAGAATCCTGTGAGAAGCAACTGTTTCTGTTAAGTACCCTTGTTTTCAAAGTTGTGAACATTACACCCTTTAGACTGGGAGCTGGGTTTAACCCTTCAAAGTTTCCACCATGACTAATGGGCACCAGAAAAGAGTGATATTGCTTAAAATATCTCAAAAGTGGCTTAAGCGGGTTCAAGGCTAGAGAGAGAGCAGTGATTGGGAGGCAAATGCTATATTATGTGCTTTATGGTTGTTGTTAGTTTTCTTTCAGGTTAAACCAACTTCGGTTCAGTCAAGCATTTGATTTTTCCGTCACCAGAATAATAATGATCTGCAGCCCAGTAAACCACCAGGGAATATTATGCTAAGTGCTTCTGACTTCACCAGAAAAGGCACAGATGGATGCAGAAAAAGATCAGAGCTACACACAGGCACATATATACCTACAAGAATGACAGTAACTAAGGATTGGTTTGGAAAAGAAAGAAACATAAACAAAGCCCTACAATGCATGCAGGAATGGAAGTCCAGAAGTGAGAGCTCAGGTCCTCTTCTAGAAATATAAGAAGGAAGTAGGGCCAGAAGTAAAAATACCAAAGAATCTCTCCACCTCTATCTTAAAATGTCTACTGGGAAAAGCTTTAAAGACATTCTGGTATCATTAACTTGGGGACTCTCTGGTCGACACATTGTCTGAGGAACTTATTCACCAGAAGCCCAAAGAGGGTTAAATATTTAATATAAATAGGATTTGCAGTAACTGGCCATAAAACACCTTGCTTAAAATAATTGCTAATGAGGGTCACATATAAATTTCTCAGGACCAAGCAGTATAATTAGGTACTTCAGAGAAACACATAAAATCCTTGTATTGTGAATGCTATCGGTCATTGCTGGAAGCAGGCCAGGAACTGGAAGAATGATTTGCTGGGGAAAGATTTTTAAAAATTTCTTTTTAACAGATTTGGATAGAAACAGAAGCAAACTAAAGTGTCCTGCAACAAAAAAAAAAAACAACAAAACAAAACAAAATAAACCAAAACCACACCAAAAAACTAAAACCAACAACAACAAAAAAGCAAATAAAAGGCAAAGTTATTTTTCCATTTCCAGCTCTGCCTGCAGGCTTTTAACCATATGCACCTCCTTGACTGAAAAAAGAGGGTTGGTTTTTATAAGCTTTAAACTTGGGAGAGGTCCAGTCCTTCCAGAGGAAAGCCCTGCACTACTGTCACTGGAGGCAGCTATAAGGTGCAAGTGCCTATACTAGCAGGCACAGAGCTTAATGGGGTACCCCCTCCATTGGCAGTTCAGCAACCTTTGTGGGGGTGCAGCCAGCAACTTCCCCATCTTCCCTCTCTGGCAGAAGGACTGTTAGATTACATGGGACAGAGTTCTGAGGACAAGTTTACAGGACACCCAGATGAAAGGATTTCACCCAAGAAAATCTAATGGAGTGCCATTTAATGATAAGAGTCCCTCCACTGTATAAGATTCCCTCCAACATATTGTAGGAAAATATCAAGGCAAAAATGAGAGCTCCAACTCACCTCCCACATGGGTTTGATGCCCTCTTTGAAAAGATGGAAGTCACTGTGGCCTGTCAGGTCCCCAGGACGTACCATGTGACTGTAAAACCGCCAGAACTGTTCCACCTGCAACAACACCAACCACACAATGAGGCTGCTCAAACTGTTCAGTCAAAATTTCTACAGAAACAGGCTACCATTTTTACACGAGCTTTCCAGAGCCACCTTCCCGTCTTCTGTTCTACTCTCTTGTCACCGGGGTATTGATTAGGCAACACCAAAGGCAACAGTAGTGTCAGAGCTTGGGTGCCTGTTTCTGACTGGCTCCATTACCAGGTGACCACCTGAAATATTCAACAGGTACCTCTAAAGTCACTCAGTGTTTGTCTGAAGAAATCTGTGCTAAGGTAACAGCTGCTCTGCAGAACAGTTCCAAACATATCTTTTAACTCCTACTGCCCAAACTTTCAGTCATTGGATGTGTGTCAAATGCATCAGCTACAGCCAAGCCTCTTTACCCTGCATAACCACTGCTCTCTGTGACCATGGAAACTGCAGAAGCCTTCAAATAAGATACTTTTTTGTATTTACTGTATGCAGATTTTAAGACAAAATATACATTCTGGTGCTAGTTTAAGATTGGAAGGCACTATTCAGAGATTTTATTTAAATACCCCTTACTTCCTTTTACAGTCTGCCATGGCACATACACTAGGACCACTCCACTTTGACCGGTTCTGTTCTGGCACCCCCATGTCTGCCTGAGGCAATCAGACTGTAAGGCAAGGGACTTATTTTTTATAGTTCTTAAATATGCTAAAAAGCATATTTATCTTTTGAGAATCTCTGGGTAAGAAAGGGTTTGAGAGAGTATGGATCTTTAAAATGAAACAAGGCAGTGGAAGAGATGATACTAATTTCCATATTTTAAGAAGACTCTGCTCAGTAAGACAATAGCTATTAAGCAGACCAGCAGTGCATCTGGAGGGGTCAGACATCACCCCAAGCACTTTATCAGAGACCTTAATGACTTGGTCAGCACTTGGAATTCCACTCCAATCTGTGACCTCTGCCATCCAAGCTGGAATTTGCTTTTATAGCCGATAAAATTATGAACCAAGACTGTGGAGGGGTCAGAAGCAATCTGTTTTTGTCAGGCATGTCCAAACATCCGTGGGGAAATCACATTCCCACAGTGAGGAACGTGCCCTCTAGTGGTTCACATTTCACAGCTTTTAGAGCTTTCTGCTGAAAAGTCGCGAATAAATCTGAACCTAGACTTAGCTAGTCAATTCTTTTTTAAGTTTGCTCTTCCTTCTCCTTAAACAGAACTTGGACTCAAACACACTATCAGATATTCTGGTCAGTCTCTCTCCATCCTAACTGAACTGCAGCACTTCCAGCCAACAGTGGCCCCAACAAATTCTCTGTAGCAAAGAGCAGACAACAGAATATTCAACACAATGTTTTTCCTTTAAGGAGATAAAAATCAATGCTAAGTCTACAATGATTTATGAGAAAAGTTATTGCCAGATCAACAAGCAGCAGCCACATTTTTCATTCCCTGAACTGAAAGTGCTTGCTCACACAGGGTAATAGGAGCAGTAACTATCCACAACAACAGGCTCTTCTTCCCACCCTTATCCTGTGTGGATGCAGTAACATGACCCAGCTTCTCAGACAGACATATTTTTATGCAGCCTCCAGAAGGAATAAAGGACTGGTTTTATAAATTCTCATATTACAGAGGATATGTAGTAGTGAGAAAAATTAACATTTATAAGAGACCCTGGAAAAACTGGGCAAATACCAGACTGAAAAGAAAAAGGAAGAAAACAGCCAACAGACTTCCTGGGCTCTAGAACAGTAACGAGGACTCATTTTGCTTAGGTATCTTGGGCTCTTGAGGGTGGGTTTACTCTGCCAGCACCATGCAAAAACCCAACACCGCCTTTCATGCCCAACACAATCAAGTTTATTTCAGGAACAAGTAACCACAGAATGGAAGGGGAAATGAAGAGCAATTTGCCTTTTAATGAACCTGACTGCAACATCAAACTGTACCTTGTCCATCACTTCCAGACAACACACCACCAGCTGTTGGCAAATAGAGCATGCCAGATGCTTATTCCAAACACAGTCTTTGTGGTGGGAATGTGGGTGAAGTATGTGGGGGACAGTACAGAAAAGGAAAGAAAAGCTGTTTCTTTCTTCTCTTGCTCTAGCCATAGATGGAACTACATACCTCCTCTTTTTTTTTTTTTTTCTCTATTATTATAGCAGCTACCACCATGCACAGAGATCTATCACAGGGCAGAGGAGAAGTGCTAAAGACACATCTGCTGTAATTCAAGAGCTCATTTGCCTTGGCAAATCACCCTCTGGCACCACGAGCACAGCCTGCATGTGGGGTACTCACGGAGGCAAAGGTGCCGATCTGTTTGATGTTCTGTTCATAACTCTGGGAGCTGGTGGGCCGCCCGGGGGTCCGTCGGGAGTACCAGAAGGTGTAGTTATACTGCAAGGGGTGCTCAGCTGGCCCCGGAACCACAGCCTGCAGAACAGAAAAGCTTGTTTACCCCTTGTATCCTCCTCTAAAAAGGGGAATGGGAAAAATTACATTTACAGCATATAAAAGCAACTATTCAAGCCATCAGAGGCATCATTACTGAATTTTTTTTAGTCCTGTGCCTGTCTCAAAGGAAAAAAAAAAAAAGACAAACTAAAAAGGGAAATGTGAGACCTTTAACGTCTTCAAATTCAGGAAAAAAAAAGATACTCTCCTCCTCTGGGAAGGATAAACCCCACTTATAATGAATCATGATTCAGATGCAATTAAAACTCTGGTGACACCAACTGCCTTAAGCAACCAACACCCCAGTGCTCTGGGAAGATTAATCTAAGAACCTGTTATGTCAGCTTCGGCAGAAACCATCACCAGCAGCGGGCAGCCATCACTTTTCAATGTCCAAAACACTGATTTCTGATTAAAATACTTCTAATGAGCACAAAAGAGGCTAATGAGAGCTCATTAGCCAGGACTCAAAACTTGCAGAGAAAACCCCAATCAAAGCCCTTATCTTGCACTTCTTGATATTGTTACAGCAGTTACCAGAGCTTAAATCTCTACTTTCCTCAACTGTGGCAAGTCTACAAGGGTTGCATTACTTCACACAGAGCAGTTTTCCTAAACACAAGATGAAAAAAAAAATCCAGACCAGGAGAGATATATGCCTTACACCTTCTTGAAGATACTATATTACACACAGGGACACATCTTAAAAGTTATTTCAACAGTATCACAAACACTGCCTGCTAAACCACCTTCAAGCCACTACTATCCTGTCAGACAGGAGTCCTTTCCCCATGTTCTCTTCCAAATTTGTTTTTTGATGAAAATACAGCTTTCTCATTTCCATTCAAAAGCCTAGCAGGGCACCAGATGTGTTAGTGAAGGGAGCATTGACCCCCCCTCAGATGAGAGACATCCAAAACTGACATCAAATTACTGAAACATAGTCCCTCTGTCTTCACTGCAGCAGTAACAATGCACTGAGACCACAGCCCTCCAAGACATACTCTCCCTATCCCTGAACTAAGGATTGACTCCCTAGCACAGCCACAGCATGCCATGGCAGTGGAGTGCAGATGCCAGCACCATACCTTCCTCTTGGTAGTACTCTGTGGTTTCTCACGATCATTCTTTTCCTTCTCACTGTCTTTCTGTGTGTTATTTTCCTCATTCTGGTCATGGTCTCCACTATCATCATCTTTCAATCTGGTAAAGAAAAATAACAAAGAGAGCCATCACACAGTTGAGAAGGTTCACACCAAGCCCAGGTAGTTCTCTGCTCCAAAGCTCCTCCGTGGTACAAGGGCCACCAGAGTTTGGAAATCTACACTTGACAACACACAGAGTAAAAACTACTTCTGCTTTCATCCCCATCACCAGCAACTTGGGCACACACTTTTAAGCTGAAGTGAATAATGAAACAGCTTTTTGGAACAAAACTCAAGTAGTTTGTGCCAGATACTGATCTGCCATAGGAAACCCCAGGTACTTGTTAGGGTTCCCTGCTATTCAGGGGGCCCACATGAGGACCTGTCACTGCACCTCTGCTGACTCTTGCTCACCCCGCTCCCCACGCCCCTCAGCATATCAGAGGCAGCGCCTCGGGCAAGCAGACACCGCACCAACACCCAGCACCCCACAGGTCTCTCCAGCAGCCCACAGGTCTCTCCAGCAGCCCACAGGTCTCTCCGCCCGCCCCCTTCCCTTGCGAAAGACCGGAAAAATCGAGAGACAAGCGGGGCCATAAGGCGGCCCGCGACTCCCCGGTGCGGGACTGCCGCCCGCCCACCGCCCACACCTATCGGTCCTGCATCCCGTCGGGGCCACGCCGGGCCCCGGCTGCAGGGACGGGGGTGTGCGCAGCCCCGTGACTCATCGCGTCTCGCTCGCCCGGCGCCGGGGCAGCGGCGGGAGGCGCCGGCGGGACTCGGGACCGTGCAGGTCTCGCACCGGAGCTCGGTCGGGGGAGGGACTCGGGGGTGACACTCACGCGTCGAATTTGTTGTTCATCGTCGCTCGCTGCCGCCGCCACCCCCGTTCCCCTCAGCGACTTCCGCCCTGTTTGGTCCGCGGGCGAAACCCTTCCGCCTCTTCCGGTGGCCCCGCCACAGGTCCCTCCGCGTTTCCCTCCGGAGCCGTAACGCAGCGCACGACGGGCGGGGAAGTGAACGCGCTGTCCCCACCTCAGGGCAGGGCCGCCATCTTGGGTGTGGTGTGGCTTCCTCCGTCGACCGAGCCGGAGTGACATTTTATTCATACAATTAATATTGCTCCGGTAGATACAGTTTGAGGACTCAGGCAGTTACTGTTCAGAGGGTTTTCCCACCTTGCCTCCTGTGGCGACAGGGAACCACAGCTTGACACCCTCGCCATGGGTCTTTCTTTCGTGTAAAGTGAGGGATGGCACAGAAAACGGGAAAAATGTCCCAGTAAAGAGCCTGCAAACTCCTGAAGTGGTAATGGACACCTCATCGAGGATAAGGGCAATAGTCCTCTTTCAGCATCTCCTTGCACTTCACAAATCTGTTCCCATGTTACTCCATGCGTGCAGAGTCTTTTCAGAGTGCATTGCAAACATCTGACCAGTAATTTCTGCTATCTGTCAGAGTTAGTAAATAGAGTTTTGAGTGCCATAGTTTCTGTTTCTCTATCAATTTGTGATGTGGGAAGAGTCATAAAATTAATTGCCTATGTAATCCGGGTACCCACGCTAAGTAAGCAAAGCAAAAAAACCATATTAAATCACACAATATTATAACTCACTGTAACTCAATCTACTTAAAACTCATTTATGCTAAACAACTAATATCTCCCATCATTCTGTCGATCAGGAACATGAGAAAATGGTATTTGGCATGCATAAGGCACTACATGTCCCCTGTCCTGTAGAGTGTGTGTGTGTTTACCCCTGTACAGCTCAGTAATGTAATGCTGGCATTTCTACCTTACTATTTGAAAGCAAAGGCAATGGGTGTCTCAGAAATATCACTGAAACCCCAGAAGTATGGCAGAACAGGGAGAAGGACCGCCTAGTCCTAGGCCAAATATCCTTACCACTGGCCCTTCCGTCCTGTTGTCTTACAAGCTCAAACTTGTGTTCATAACATTAAAAGACATGGAAAATTCTTTAGAAATAAATAGTAGCAGAAATAGTTCAACAACTCATCAAGAATTTCCTGGTTGGTAACAAAAAGGATCCCTAAATGGGATCTCTGTGCTTTGAAGACCAGCAGTTTACCAAAATATTTCTGAAAGAACGTGTTACACAAATCACTATGGAGACCTGCTCATTCAAAGATCCTTTTCACAGAATCAAAAACTAATGACTTAAATTGCGAAGATATCAATCACTCTCTTGAAACTGCCCAATGCAAGTGGCAAGCAATTATTATGGGATGAGAAACAGGGTCACACTGTTATCTCCTACTTAATAACTTATTTAGAAATTATTAGGCGCTCTTAAAGATTGATTTTAAAGCACCAGAGGATGCAGTAATTACAGTTATCAAGCTCAAAAAAGAAAGAACATCAATAAACCCCACTGAAGTGAAGGCTTCACACTGACCCAAACCCCTGACTTAGATCTTGATGTTCTCAAAGGCATCTTCCCCCAAAGCCACATAGGTGTTATCTATTGGGAAGACAACCTACATTAGGTGGGATATGGATTTCAAGTATTCTGCTGACACAATAAAATGCTTATATAGGCAGTGTTTTTCTGAAATTTCTGTGGGTTTTATATTTAGCTTGTACCAGTTTAAAAGAAGCTGAAGGTTATGATACTGGTACCTTTATACATTGACCTAACTCTTGAAATCCTGTTTAGAAAAATGTATAGTAAAAGTAACATCTCTGCAACAAGAGAGGGAAACTGAGTACAGGTTTGTTCATATTATAGCACATAGATAACATCCAGCAGCCTATTTCCAGTGAAGAGCTGTTCAAACTCATCTTTGGGTAGTTTTGCAGCCTGGGACAAAATGTAAACACAAGATATGATACCTGACTTTGCTCTGTCTAAGTTTTGTACCCAAAGCTTAGTGGCATTAAGAGACCTCAGTGACAGGGAAGCCTTGCAGTGTGGTGTCCTGGGTCCCCATAAACCCTGGGTACTCATGCTGCTGTAACACACAGTCTCGTAAAACTGCTTTTGCATATGGCAGGGTTGTTCAGTCTTTCTATTCAATTCCACAGCATGGATAAACGACAGTATCTGACATCTCTTGGAGTCATTCCGAATTTTTTAAAAAAGGGAGCAACACTCAGGAATTGTTGATGTGCAGACTCTATGCAGAAACTCAAAATTCCTGAGCCACCTTACAGTGGAGGATCAGGGCAGCTGAGTCAACATGAGCCATGAGCAACGACACAACAGATCTAAGTGCAGCTACACACATTCCCTACCTTACACTTCCAGATACACCATCTGGAGTGTATCTGAGCAGGCCAGTGGAGTGCTCAGCATAAAGTGAGCGTGGTGTCTGAGGCCGCTCTGAAGAGATCTGTGGTCACTGCACTCTGAATGTAGAGAGTGTCATCCTCTGCCTGCAGATAGGAGACAGGCAGTGAGATTTAAGACTGTTTTAATGGTGTAGCAAATTCCCAGCAACAGATCTGTTTTTCATCACAGGTTTCATACTGAGTTAGTGGAGCTGGTAAGACAGCCAGCCTTGTTGTTCTGTTAAAAAATATGATCTTGCTGAAGAGGAAGACAGCACACAGTAAGTTTTCTTTCAGTCTAGAGTGGAACAACATCACTCTCTTCATGTTTTAGGTTGAATTCAAAGAAAGTAATAGTTCAACAGCCTCTCAGGGAGAAAAGGAGGAAAAGAAGGAGAAGTGCTGCTGGAAATACTTTAACTAGAAGCTTTTGAAATATGTAGCAGCTGCCTAAGATACAATTATTGGTTACCTTTAACATATTCAGGCATGCAGCAATGAAGCCCTGTGGCTGTGCAGGCACCCAGGTCTTCTGGCGATGCCTGATCTCAGCCTTAGTAAGAGTTCACAGATCCTGCAGCTGTGTCACTGCCAGCAGCCTTCTGATCAACAAAGTGTCTGAGAGCCTGAGTAATGATAGAAAAGTGTCCTGGAGCTGCACCTGGAAATACAAGCAGGGGAATGCCATGAACATCTTGGCTTCACAGATCTCTTACAGGCAGAATGTTCACTGCTGAACTGTGCCTAACCATTGATCATGCAATGATCCACATTTGTTACTTGTCTGACTATAGGAAATGTATGACCACTTAACTATTAAAAAAAATTATCTTGTAGGGAACTGTGTTAAGGATGACTATTACCATACATTTCTGGATTTCCTGCTTTCCACTGGTAGCTTTCAGATCTGGCAGATTTAAATGCCCTTAAATACAATTTTTCTTAAGTTTTGTAAGTGAAGTCCTTCCCAAATGACCTGTTTCTTCCTAAATTTTAAGTCAACATTGTCTGTAGTTCTCAAAGCCACATTCATGTTAGCTTGTCCTGTTTATTCTGGATGGTTCTTGCAGCCCAATCTAACACAGGAAATCAGGATTATTACAAAATCCTCCAAGGCATAAGCTAAGAGGAAAAACCTGATTCTGGCCCCATGACAAATTTGATGCTGCATATTATATATGTAAAGTCAGGCCAGTCTCTATGAAGAGAGCTGTTACAGGAGATTCAAAGGTCTGTAGGCACAGCAAGCCAGGAATTGTTTCAGAGGGATCATAACTGAGAAGGAAGGGCGCAGCAGTGAATGCTGTCTGCAGCAGAATTCAGTGTTTATTTGAGAGCTCCTCTTCCTCTCTTTGCCTTGGCAAAGAACAACCACTCCATGCCACAGCTCACTGACGAATGCTGCCAGGTGTTGATACAATCACCGGGAAGCCCTTGCTTACCTGAGGCCAGGAGATGCCATGGAATTCTGCCACGGACTGGGATCCTTGGAGCAGCCTCTGGCACATGACAGCCTCTCTAGTGAAGCAATATCCAAAAAGCACAACTTTTTGATGGCAGAAGGGAGTGGAACAGAGACATCCATGCCTACAAACAAAGCAAGCTGCATAATTAACTTTTTTTATAGGCTCTGACCCTTTGTTACACTGAGCTCTTGATTTGCATGGGATTACACAGATAGCTGAGACTGCAGGAATCAAGAAACAAACTAGGGGATTGTTCTTCCAGCATCTTTAGAATGAATTGGGGCAAAACTTCATCCTAAGGAAAGTACAGAATCAGCACAATTTGGGAACCTCTCATCTGTCACTTTTTCCTATAAAAGGTTAGCAGGAGAGCAGTGAGTCAGATGTGATGTGCTAGGCTCCAGTGTGAAAGCATCAGCTGTGTAAACCTCTTGTTGAACCTACTGCAGAAATTGCAACTTCCAGTAGAAAAATCAGGGCTGGAAATAAGGAGAATGAGCACATACAGTTCTGTATTTCCCCTCTTCCTCTGACAGTGAAGCAGCAAGCTTTGTCCTGGACCAAGGCTTCTAGGATTTTCTTCCCTAGTCCTAGCTTTCTCAATCATCAGCCTGAATCATCAATGCTGCTTCTAGATGTGCCCACTGGCACAGATGATGCCTGAAACAAAACAGAGAAGGACTGGGGAGAACCCTGGGACAGGTGCAACCCTTGGCATTGGCTAGGGAAGGGATGGGAGAAATTTCATCCTGCTGTCAGGAAAAAAAGAGGCTGGAATCATGTTTCACTATTAGAATCTTAAAAGGCTTTCACAGCTACTAATGCATTGGATTATTATTTATGGTGGTCATTATTCATGTGTCTGCAGCACACGTAGCCATCAGTGCAGCAATTGTGACACAATATCCAGAAACATTTTAGTAGGATTTCTCCATTCACATTGCCCACCGGAGGTGATTGATGGGTACTGCAAAATCATAAATTCTGCTTTTATTATCTTTTCATGTTTATTTGTTTTCCAATCCTACAGCCTTTTCAGCGTATCAGTACTTACACAAGGACCAGCCTTCACCATTAAAGTAGGAATTATAGCTGTAATTAGCAGGCACAGCCATTAGATGGTAATGTTTACTCACCGCTGTGCTGATCTGGTGAGGCCAGTGGGGCAAACTTTTCAATCAGTCATTGACCTGGAGTTTCTCTCTGGAGATGTGTTGAGTACCTTGAACAGTCTGGGAAGTATTAACTCTTACAGATCCTTCAGATTGCCAGTAGAGTTTGGGTCTTCAGTACTTATGCAAGTCAAATCTCTGGCAACTATAAATTGGAGACCAATTTAAAATTCTCTAACCTGGGTAATTGAGAAAGGCTTCATTGCACAGAGGGAGGGAAGATGAGATAGCATTACCTTGCACAAAGATTTGTGACTTCAGATAGTAACATCAGCTAGCCTGTGACTGTATGGGATAGGAGGCAAGGATTTCTGAACATATGTTTTAGGAATTATAAAGTATAAAACAGGAATGAATAAAGATTGTCTCTGCACCATACACAACTATATATCTGTATTTATTTAATTTTAAATGTGACCTTTTTCTGAAAAGTTGCAGCATTTTGATAATATATGCTGGACACTTGAAAGATGAAAAGGCACCTCTTTGCTCCAGGGATATTCAGGGAACTGGTGAAAACATGGCATTTGTTACACTCTTAAGAGTTTCAGCCCAGTTTCAATACATGTTGAGTTCTCCAGCTTGCTCTTAGGAATGCACTGGTAATGTATTACTGAACTCAGAACATCTATAAGCAGGACTGCATCTCTCTAGATGTATATACAGGCCTCCTCCTTTGCAATTTTTGGAAACAAAGATGTAGCCAGGGATTCTGGAATACGCTGACCATACTGAAAATGCATGCAAATATGAACAGTCAGCTGGTTGATGTAAACCTGCTAGGAGCAATGGCTGTTTCCTATAAGGGGCGGTAATTTGAAGGATGGTTTTCAGAGCAGTTGGAGTCCAGTCCTTTACCTTAATAACCCAAGTAAGGTGGAAAGGGAAGAAGAAAGAAGTGCCTGAATCCCTGGATTCCATTTGGTACCCAAAGAAACAGCAGTCTGTTTTTTCTTTTGTACACATGGGAAAACAGGAAGCCTTAATATTGTACTTTGTCTCATACATGGGATTCAACTCTTTATCAATATAGGTATATTTCCCAGGACAGAGAAGACTGGGGCACAGGCTGAATTCTGAGCAGGAGTCCTTCCTGACTCATATTGGCAGATGCAGTGTGTAGACCATATTAAGGATTGTCAGTAATATTATGAATGTGCCTCTACGCTGTCAAACAAACAAACAAAAAGCCAAAAAAGCAGTGTGTTGATACCTCACCCCACCAAAGAGTACAAACAATGTCACCTGACTGCAGGTCTGTGCAGCTGCTCACTTATGCAGTTAAATGGATTAAGACTTTATCCACCTGGTTGTTTTGCAGTGCATGGAGGCTCTGGTGATTACTGACACTTGCAACACACTCCCAAACCAGCAGAACTCTGGGGAAGAGGAAATTTTGTCTCAACACAACCTTCAATATCATAACACCACAGGTAATATCTCTTTCCTTCATCCTTTTCTCAACAGCAAGGACTGGCCTGGAGCAGTAACACATCCAGTGAGCTGCAGTCTCACCTGCTTTGCCGGTTCTGCACTGGCCAGGTCAGGCCACTGCCAAGGAGCATTCCATGGCCTAGTGCTAAGACACAACCAGCAGTATTGCCAAAATAAGGGCTACAGAATTAACTCCATAAGCAAATAAACTTTGCTTTATGCTTCTCATTGAGGAGTTTTGCTGATTCTTCCTGTTTCTTTTCCTTCCTCTTTGTAACTCGTGCCAGATATATAACAGGATTCCTCAGACATTATTTTTGGCCAGGTGACTGTTCAGTGCTTTACATCATTTCCAACTGTTGCTACAGGCCCATTTCATTCAATACTAGTCCTCTCTAAAGTCTATCAAGGAGACACAGGGCTTTGAGTTCTGCTGTGAAAGTTCACAATTCACACTGAAGCCAGGAAGGAGCAAAAAGCTGCTTTTACATTATAGCCAAGGATACATTCAGAGTCTACAGCTGAAACATTCATGAAACTATAAAAAGCACCAATAGCTTCAAGAGTGTTTCATGGTAAGTTTAGAAATTCAGTGCCCACAGCTGGTTAAAGAAATAGGTATCAGTCTTGGAGGCAGTTACCTTTAGGCCCTCTGGATGTTTAGGAATATCAGAGAAATCCAGATACAGAGAAAACCAAAAACACACACAAAAAGTGTCTCTTAGAAAACATTGCTGTTCTCATGTCCCTCCTCACTCAGTTGTGACCTGCTAGCCCTAGAGCCTGCAGATCCCAGATCCACACTCCCACAGCCATTAGCCATGTTGGAGTACTTGGATAGCCCAGGAAATCAACCAGGTCTAGTCCCAGGCAAAGGCATCTGGGCAGCAGTGGAGTGTGTCCCTTCCACTGTGCTCAGAGTGAGCAGGAGAATGGATCAAGTGAACTGAGGTGGGTCCCTCTTCAGCTCTCACAGTGAGAACAAGGCTGGTGCACTGCTCTGGACATTGGCTTGGACTTTAAAGACCTGATTCAGTTCCCTGCTGTGCTGCAGATATCTTCTGTGACCCTGGACAAGGTGTTTCACGTGGGTTCAAGTTATAGCCAGTCCGTAATCTACCTGTAAGCAAGATGTCTTGAAAACAAGGAGTCCCATCCCCTCATTTTCCCTCTCACCAGCATTGGATCCAGCAGCACAGAGTGATAAAGTGCCTGGATTCGTTTGGCTGATCTGGTGGAAAGCCTTTCAGTTTTAGTCACAGTAATAGTTTGCTGGCTCAGCAGTCTGAACACACTCGCCTGCTGGCTGCTGCCTCACTGAGCAGAGTGAGAACATGGCCAAGGACAAAAGTGTGCAGGACCACCCCTTTTGGCCGATTCACTGATCATTTTAGCTGCAGCACAGAGCCCTGGGCTGCTGCTGTCACAAATACATTCCCAGTTAACCACTGCAGTGACAGTAAACAGGGAATATACCCTGTACAGAAATTATATTACACTGTCTGGTGATTGTTTCCTTCTAATGCACTAAAACATCCTCAGCTAATGCCCTAATAAGATTTTGCACGTATAAAGTGTATGGATGGCTCAGGAATGGAGAGATGTAATTATGGAGGAACTTGGAAGACTGAAAACAAATCTAATGAATTTGTTATTCCTCAGAAACATTGTGAAATACAATGAAGCATGGCAAAATACATCTCAAGAACCCAGGAGTTGTCTGTACTGTTTTCTTTCCCAGATAAAAGTTTCTTTTACTCAGTTTCTGAGAGAGAAGCTTCAGCATCAGGAATCTGAAGGACATTCAGGGGGTCTGCCACTGCTTGGAACAGGCTGTACTGGCGAAGGACAGTGGTGGCCTGTAAGGAAGGTATTCCTTTGATCCCATAATGCAGCTGTATGTTAAGGATGGGAGTTTCCCCTCAGTGAATGTGCAATTTGTCAATGCTGTTGTCTCATCAGGATCATGCTGGGAGAGGCCTGGGGAACTGGTTGTGCTCACAGCACAGCTGCAGAGACATTGTACTCTCCAGTTATCTTACACAGGCTTGTTGCGTGCCCAGCTCCCTCTGCTTTCATCCTAACTCTCATGGAAGGGAAGTAAGAGTGGGTACTTCTTGCCAAGGTTAAGATTAGGCTAAGGGACTTGGGTGAGCCCATGATTCTCAATAAATCAGTTGTGTTTGTCAGCTCACAGAGAGTATGAATTTCCAACTGGATGCAGTTTTACAAGTGTTTACCTTTGTGCTGATCTTGGTGTGTTCTCTGAGAAAGCACAATCCAAGAAATTTTACATGTGACCTCATTAGTTTCCCATCTTTTCTGGAATAAGTCAAAATATGGAGCAGTGCCCAGTGCAAAGTGGTTGCTGTGTTTTCTGTTCCTGCCAAAAAGAGTACGTGGAGGACCCAGACCAGGTTGTCTTCATCATATTGCAGAGCTGGCATTGCCTTTAATCTTCAGGCAAGAGAGGGATACAGCCAACATTGCAACATATACAGTCATTAACTCCAGATGACTTTAGCAAACAATGGTTTGCAGAATCTCTGATTTTCCAAACCAAGTAAATTGAAAAGCAGTAGAAAGTAGTAGTGTCTTGTAAGTTTCTGTCTCTGCATGTCTGAAAAAGCACCCTGTCTCATAGGCAGTGTTAAAAAGATTTGAATGATAGCAAAAGATCAAGCTGGAAGTTTCTTCAATGGCAGATGTTGCTTTTAGAGATCTGCTGAATTCAGAACACTTAATGGGATTTTCTTGTGTCAGTGAAAGCTTTACAAGTTCATAGATTCCCATTCCCCCACCACTGTCTGCCTGTGCCATCCTACAGGACAGAGCCCTTGGTGACACAAGAAAATGCAGCAGTTGTGCTCCATCTTTATCAAAGAATGTGCAAAACATACAAGCTCCTGACAACTGAAAACCTTCCTGTGAAGATATCAACATATTGAAGTATCTAAAGTATATTTTGGCATTAAGATCTACTACTTAACTTTTCCAAGAGATATGTTTTGACACAATGATGATGGTTCAGTTTCAGGACACTAATTGACAGTATTTAGAAATATATGGCTAAAGCACCATTCCTTCTGAGACTTAGAAGTGTCCCCTAAATCCACACATATTCCATGGGCTCTGGCAGTGACATTTGTTTTCACAAGAGAAAGCTGCAGATACAGCATCACTCCACACAAAACACCCCTTATTTACATGGCATCTTTAGATTATCTTTACCTGCTAGCTACTTTAAATACCCAAGTTGTATAACTTCCAGCAGATGTTGTGTTGGCTGTGGTGCTATCTGAAGCCAGCAGAACCTCTTTTCAGTGGTGGGGAGAGGAGCTGGCTTGGGGGCATTTAGTCTCCTTTTCTCAGCACAGTTGTGACACTACTGCTGAGAAAATTAGAATGGGAGCTGCTGAATGCTCCCTTGACTCCTTGCTGCTCCCTGTCTGTCCTCTGTGCTCATCAGGACAAAAGCTGAACTCCTTTTACTCCAGTAGCCGAGGTTTTTCTCCTTCCCACCATATGGCTTCACTCCTAGTCATTTTTCTTTTCTGGAACCTTCAACAGGGCAGGGGCTGCTGAGATGAAATTTGTTTAATATATGACACTTTCCCAACAGCTATTTCTCACTTAGCATTCGTAGTCTCTCAGCTCCTACTGAGACTTTCCTCTTTTCCCAAGGGGGAAATTCTAAAAGCTTTCCATTGAATGGAATTTTCATCTAAATTATTCCCCTCAGTACATGGAGGAAGAGGAAGAAGAAATTTTAAAACCTTTGGTTCAATCTAAAAGATAGAGTTCATAGCTGCTGTTTTTTAAATCTGATTGCTTTATTTCCTCTGAAACAAGGAGAAATCTATAGTGAAATCCACAATTTTTTATTCATTTCTATAAGATATGCTTCCACGTGCACATAAAGCCATCGATTTGCTCCAGCTAATATGAGCTCTGTGAAATCACCTTAAAAGATCATTCATACAGATTTATAGTGGCTCTTCAGAGCATCCTGGAGAATGATCCAGATAATTTAGGACTATTTTCCCTGTGTTTTATTGTGCCCACATTTGTCTATGCTTTATTCTATGAATTATTTTCTACATTGTGTCTTCATTTTTATGTTCAGTCAGACCCATAAACCCTTTTTTTCCTCTAAGGGTTCTGCAAGGAGTTTAGAATAATTTTTAAATGTTTCATTGCAAAGCATGTTCTACTCTTCAACTCTTCTTAATCAGCAGTGAGGATGGTAAATCAAGTCAAGCCTAATGTTAAATCTCTTTGTACCATCCCTGCAAATGTGCCTCACCTCATTCAGCAAGCCATGGCTGTGAGTTTCACTGAGATTAATTGAAATTAATTTCCACACATGTTTAGAATGTTACAAAATAGCCGACACAAAGTTGGCCATAGCTCTGAACACAGTAAAGGAGGCTTTAGATGGCAGGAGGGGCTCTGAAAGCTCTCCAGAGGGAGCCTGGCCGTTCCCATGTCATCACACGGCACACATGAGAGCCAGGGGAAAACCTGAAACAACACCTCCCTCCACCTTCTCTCTTTTCCCAGGTCCAACCAGCCCTGGGTGTTTTCTGCCGCTGCTTCAGGGGTTATTGATACACTTCAGCTTGACTCCTGGCCTGCGCCCAGAGCCCCACTGCTCCTGCCACCGCCTCAGGGCTTTTGGCTACGCTTTGTTTGCCATCCCAGGTCTGTTCACCTCTGTTGTTCCACCTGCCTCTCTGGGGTTCCTGCCTGTTTCGCCACCCGGAGTGGCCCTGAGGGCGGCTGTTCCCCGTGAGGTTGGCACGGGCAGCCCCGTTCCTCCCTGCTGCCGCCATCGCCAGCTGCAGAGGTGGCTGAGCCGCGCCACAGCGCCCCCTGCAGGCGCGGGGGAATCACCGCCCCCGCCCTGCCCGGCCGGGAGCCAGCAGCGCCCCTGGCGGCCGTGAGCGGAACTGCACGGAGGGGAAGTGCCTGCGGCCCAGAGCGGCTGGGGCTGGGCTTGTAGCAATGTTTGGTGTTGCTGCCGTTGTTGTTTGTCTCGGTGTATAGCCATTCTAGTCAAGAACTGTTATACCTTTCCCCATATCTTTGCCTGAAAGCCTCATAATTTCAAAGTTATAATAATGTGGAGAGAAGGGGATCATATTTTCCATTCCCAGGAATGTTCCTGCCTTCCTTGGCAGACATCTGTCTTTTAAATCAAGACACAGGTTTATTGGAGAGGAGGAGATGTGTGTGGATAGGTGTGGACATGATTTTCTGAACCTGAGAGAGTTTTCAGCCTGTTAGTAGCTGATCTGTTCCCAAGGGAAAGTCTTTTAGGAAGCTTTCTCTTTCAAAAACTGTCTTTTATAAATAGATTTTGGTTCTCAAAACAATATCACACATATGTTTTGTATGTGTTTTTCTCTTGTTCCACCAATGGGACCAGATAGGTGGTTCCTTTGACTAAACATGTTAACCTGTATCAGAACACCTTATAAAAAGGGTTGCAAATCCCAAAAGAAGATAAAAGCTTCTGCCTCATTAAAATCAAACCTCACTGTTGTGATTTGAATCCACTTTTCCATTTCGTGTCCACTAGCAACAGATAGGGTGGAGGAGAAGCACGGATAAAGTCGGAAAGGAGGCTGAGCAGGAGTGTGTAGGCCCTGGAACATTCTTTGATATGTTGCATGGAGTAACGGGCTGGATTATTTATGGTAGCTGTTGCTTTGTGAAAGCCCCCACTGCCCTCATTTCCCTTCTAGCCCAGCAAGCCTGCCAGTGCTGGGTTGTGCTGGAGCAGACCATTACCAGAGCTACAAGGAATGCCAGGATCTGGTCAGTTCTCACTTCTCTGTAGTAACATTCTCCTCCATTTTAAATTCAGGAAGTTCAGATATACCACAATGATTTAATTATAAATACTTTATATTACAACATAAAAGCACTTTTGGTCCTCAATGCAAATCTGAATCTAAGTTTACAGTAGTGTTTACAGGCAGCTCTACTCAACTCCAACATCTGAATCCTTTCCAAAAGTGATTTGCATTCAAAAATTCTCCAGCACTTCACTTTAACAGAGTTACCAATTAACTTGGCTGTCACCTCCAGCTGTGTTTTCAAATAATCTACTGTTGAGTTGAATCAATGCCAAGGAGCAGCTACCTTAAATAAAAGATATTTTAGAATTTCTGCATTACATTGCCATTATGTATTTTCTTACACTAAATTACCTCTAGTGTGTCCTCCATATTACTGTGTTCTTCGTTCCATAATCTGGACCCTTAAAGAACAAATAAATGAGATTTTCAAGTTCCCTTCTGAAAACACACTGGTGATTGTGTTCAGCTCAGCATGGATTCGTCTACGACTACTTGTACAGAAAAAAAAAGGAGAGAGAAGCTTGATCATCACATCAAGGTGAATCCTGAAATAGAGTTTATATGGAAAAAGGGTAGGTGTGGGAGCAGGAACTGAAAGAGGGCAGGGAAACCAGGACATGTGGTGCAGATTGTAATGAAAAAAGTAAAGGGCACAGAGGAAATTGAGACTATCTGAGTGTTCAGGTAGCCCCTATAGGCTGCCTTCTAAAGCCTCTACATTCCTCTGTCATGGAGTTAGCAGTGAAACTCACAGGCAAAGTGACTCTCTCATCTCACATTCAATGCCTAATCCAAGCATGATTGATAATGGATGTGAATCTACATCATTAAAAATAAAACAAGAAAAAACTAACAACTTGACACTATAATATAACTATAATCAGCCTGCAAATTCATGTTTTTGCATTGATTGTAAATGCCAAAGTTTCTTTCTTCAACTTTAGAATATATTTTTACCTAGCATATGGGAGATACTGAACATCAAATTCAGATGTGAAGGCCCCTGCATTTTAAAGTGTTTCCTGGGATTTGGGTGATGATTTAGTTTTGTTTTGGTTTTTGGGGGTTTTTTTTGCAACCTTTTGACAAAATAATTGGCTATGTTCAGGAAAATAAAACCAACACAGGGCTTTAATAGTGTGCTTTCTGCAGCCAGATTGCTTGAGGTCATCAGGCCACTCACAGAAATGGCACCTACTCAGCTCTTGCTGACATACTCTTGAATATTCCTGAGGTTTGCTCAGGACTGAGAATGAAGATGATTTTGCTTGACTAGGACAGGGAGACACAGCATGTCTTTGACTGGGAACCACAGCCACATCTGGCTTCAAGTGCTTTCAGAGAAGAGAATACAATCAAGATCCTTGTGAGAATATCTGTGATTTTCACAAAGACCAAAAAAAATACTGTTAGTCTGGATCTTGGCTTGCATCCACTTTCTGAATAACTCTGGGATAGACTAATATCAATAGCCAGAAGGAGGTTTATACACTTAAGAGGAAATTCGTGGAAATAAAGGTAACTGTCTCATCCTGGCCTGTGGCTGATGCAGCCTAGCGTGGAATGGCACAAACCCTGTAGGGGTGAGGCTGCAGAGTGCCCCCGAAAATGGGCTCAGTGTTGATCCTGGTCACTCCCTCGGGGAGCTGGAACGTGAACGCCCGCAGCAGGCTGGCAAAGAAAATGAAGAGCTCGGTCCTCGCTAAGTGCTCCCCCAAACACACCCGGTGCCCTGCAGGGGGTAGAGGAAAGGACATTGAGTATCCTGGAATTTTTCAGTTTTGTAATGACCTAGTTCATTCCCGTTGAAAGCAGAGGTGGGTTTTGTTTTGTTTTGTTTTGTTTTTTGTTTTGTTTTGTTTTGTTTTGTTTTATTCAGGGAGAGCAACATGAAAGCCATAGAACTAAAACGATATGAATTCCTCTCAAAAAGATCCCATCAAATGTCGTAGGTTAGGAAACACTAAATGAAAATCTCAGTGAAAATCTAGGAGTTGCTAATATAATTTCTTTTCTGACCTGACAGGAAAAAACAATTTTGCTTTGACAGAAGACGTTGAACTTCAGGACCACACACAAAAAATCTGCCAGCTGTTTGCACATGCTTTAGTGACTTAACCTCAGCAGAGCAAAATTACTTAGTAGTGGCACTTGCAGTTGAATAGAGGCTTGGACTTAATAAGCAAAGCATGATGCCTACTGTTCGTTTCCCAGGATTCCCATTCCTTGACACCAGTGGTGTGAGCAGAAAAAGTGAATATTACATTCACATTTTCAGATAGCAGACAAATATAAGGAAAGAAAAAGCCATTTGAATTAAGGAGTAACTTCTGTATGGACATTTAAGTGACTGTCAACAAACTAAAAACCATCAGCAGGTACTTTCCTATTAGTTATGATTACTAACTGCACTTGTTTCCTTCTTTTGCAACTGGATTTTCAATACTGTAAGCAAGAATGTAATCCTGTGTTCACCAGGATGCCTTCTGCTTTTTTTTCCGCTTGTTTCTTTAAAAGGGGTTGCTATTAACTCCAGTACACACAGGACAAATTACTTCTCAGGAAAATAGCTACATGTAAAAAATGCTACAGACAAAACCTGTGTATGGCTGTAGCATGCAGCCAGCCACATGGGTTCCTGAATTTGAATGGGATTCCCATCACAGTGTCCTATGACCAGTTGGGGGTCTGACAGCACAGAAGCCTTCCCTTTGTCAGAAACAAGTCAAGAATGTTCTTTAAAAGCAGCAAACAGCAGAGAAAGAAGATGTTATCTGAAGAAATACCATGATCACATACTTGTGTATTCATCATCTCATCTGTCGGGTCAGTTCAAACTGTCAGTGCTTTTACCTGCTGAGAATGGTAAGAAAGCTTCTCGATGTATAAAATTTCCTTCTTTATCCAGAAAATGGCCAGGGTTGAACTGCCGAGGTGTCTCCCACTGCTCAGGGTCGTACAGAGCAGACGCTATATTTGGTATAACAATGGTGCCCTGCAAAGAAGAAACTTGTTTCAGTTCCAACTACTAGTGCCTGTCACCCATCAGTTTATGCCTGATGGATAAAACTGTCGCTTGTTGGCATTTGGGTGAGTGCCAAGCTGGGCAAGGACGTCTTAACCAGTGCTTTGGCAAGCCAGTTTCTCCTCTCAGTCCATCCCCTGCCAAGCAGAGCTGATCTCTGCAGTTGTGATGATGGGCAGGAACTTGAGGCTTCCCTAGCAAAGGTCTTATCAGCTGTGTGAGCACCTACATGCTAAGTAAAAGACTACTTCCATTCCTGGAGCCATAAATAGTAACCCTTCCACAGGCACGACATTCCTGAGTCTAACAGAGACCAGTTTATAGATGGAAAGCTGATTACAAAACTAAAATGCCTCTCTGCCGAAGAAAGAACAGAAGCTGAAAACCTGTCTGTACCTTTTTGACAGGGAATCCCAGTAGTGTTGTGTTCCTCACACACAATCTAGGGACGCCAACAAAGACAATGTTGCTGAAACGCTGAATCTCATGAACCACAGCATTTGTGTAGGGCAGTTTTCTCCGGTCTTCATAACAAATTAACTGGGAAGGACCCAGAACAGCATCCAGCTCCTTCTGCACTTTTGCTGTGGAGAAATATTCACCACTTCAGAGGAGAAAAATGCATAAAATACTTTAGCTGGTCACTTTTCTTGGAGCAACAGGAAAATGTATTATTTCAACATAGTACATTAGGCTTATATCCTGTGATTTAATATTATTTAATGTCTGAGTTTAGTATAGGATAATAAAAATAAACAGGAAAACCCCAGCACTCTCACCTTGGATGTCTGGATTCACCACCATATAGAGCAGTCCCCAGTACAATGTAGTGCTTGAGGTCTCTGATCCACCAAGAAAAAGATCATTTATGACATATACCAAATTCTCTTCATCATATTTTGGCTTGGCTCCCTCTTTAGACTGTAGATGGTGATAAAAAGTTGAAGCATAAAAATTTGGTTATCCTGTATGCCCTCTGTTTGAAGGCTGTGAGACTTCCACAGCTGGCATGTGCACAAAGAATAGTCAAAATTACAGTTTTTGATGTGTACTAAGAGTTTAATAGTTTCCCAAATAGACCCAGTAAGTTTGCACTGCTGTCTTTCATGAGGTGGATTATTCTTTCATCACAAAAAGGCAATTCTATGCTTGATGACATAATCACAAAAACTTCAAAGCCCACTAAAAGTTTGCAGTTAGCCTAGAGTGCACTTCTAAGCAAGTGCCCTACAACATGTCACTCCTTGGCCTTGGTATCTAATGGTGCTAGCAAATGCCAAAGGAAAATGTATCTGAGTAAAAGGATTTCAGCAGATAATTTTGAGAGTAATTTCTTTTCTCGTTTCAGGATAAATGTGAACTGATGAGCAAGAGGTACTCATGTATTTCCTTCCGAATAATAAGGGAGGAAAAGAAAAATACAACTAGAGAAAATACGTTAGGCAAAAACATTTTCAAGCAAAGAGATGGCAATAAATTGCACCACTGACAAGAGAAAGCTGTATCTTTCCCTCTAAAAGGCTTATTTTAATAAATCTTGTTATGCTCACTCAGATACTAAGTGTAAGATGATATATCAGCTTCTTTCAGAGCCCATGAGCCAACATTATGAGGACACAGCAGCCTGACTAGATGAAAGCTTATGACCAGAGGTAGAAACTATGTAAACTTCATCTATTCTAGGAAAGAGATGCTTCCTTTACCTCCTAAAAAGTTTGAAGCAGAAACCATAGTGCTCTTGGTGGAGCCTCGCTGGCACACAGTCACTTCCTACTATGAAAAATAATAGTCTGGGCAGGGAAGATGATTAATCCTAATTATGGCATTGTTTGTGAAATTGTTTTCTAGGCTGTCAAATTTGAATATAGGGGCCAAGCCAGCCATGCCCCATGGGGAAATTAGAGGTAACATAGGGATAATGATGGCCTGCCAAGGGAGAAACCAGACAGTTATGTGGCACAAGGACAGCCAGTGGTGGAGCGCACACACTGGATCCCAAAAAGGCATGCTTGCTATTTCAGGGCAGTCATTTGTGCATGTGTGTTTAGTCCCACTGTATGAGCTCTGGTGTAGAAGATGAGGTGGTCTACCAAAGTTATGTAACCTACAGGAATAAATGTTTCATATTTATTACAGGATTGAATTATACTCATGGATATTTATGGAAAGCAGATGAGAGCTCATGGGTTCACCCCCTATCATACTTGATGGTAATTCATCTATGCAACCAAAATACAAAACTGGATGCCTTTCTGAGACAAGTGAGTTAGTAAGTCACAAGATATCGTAGTCATGTTTAGAAGCTTATGAAATGCAAGAAACCATGGTGGAAGGGTCACACTGAATGACTCAATGGTCTGTTTGACGTTATACTTCAAAACAGCATGATCAACCAGAATGAACACTTACTTTCTCAATCTCAGCCAGGTAAAAGTCAATGAAATCCTGTGGTTCAGCTGGTATGCCTCTCTCTACATGTCTTCTGATCTCCTTCCTTGCAAAAGAACTCAGGACATCATAGCAAGCCAATGTCTTCTTATGAGGCCCAGGAAGGCGACACAGCAGCCAGGGCAGGATTTCGTACATCTGCAGGAATGATACACGAAAGGTACTAAGAATTCTCTGTCACTGACAAAGCTGCTTTTAGACACACCAAAAGGCTGAATTGTCCTGCCCAGAAATGCTGATAGTGGAATAAACAAATTAGCATTGCTTTGAGCAGATTTTTGCCATCGTTAGGAGAGTTTCAATAGTAATTTGACACAATTCCAGGGGTCAAGGCAATTCTGACAACACTTTGCTCGTGCCTCTAAGTTTACTTGGCTACTGAAGATCACTATATGACCTCACCCCTGCACAGCTGGAGATCCCAGCTCCCACACACTCAGAATGTAAGGACATCCTTTCTGGCTACCACGGTGCTACTGAGATTAACAAGTCTGCAGTCTCAAGTAACTGCTGGAATTTTTGGAGCTCACAAAAGGAATTATGGTCTGGGTATCACTCTAAGATGAGGGCTAATTTAGTTTTTCTAGACAGAGTTCTCATGACTGCTGAGGAACAATAATTATTCTGATGGCTAACAATATTACATCCTCACTCCTGCTGAGTGCATCTACACACGTTTGTCAGTTCCAAGTACTGTCCTCTGTCCTGGACAGTTCTGTCTGTGAAGTATCTGCCATTCCACCCTGCCCAGCAAAGAGCAATTCTATCTCCTTTCCTTGTTCTGTTAGACCTAACAAGCAAAGTCCCTCTAATTTTTAGTGACAGTTTGTAGGTTACTTCATTACCTCTTCTCAACCTTTGTTTCCCTTCAGAATCATAACAAAAGATGTCCAAGGCTCTAGAATGTGTCTCACAGATTATTACACTTCAGAACCTACTGTAACACTTCACTGGATCTAAAAGGAAAATAGTGCTGGAAATAGCCTAAGATCTTGTTTGCTTTTTCATCCTGTTATCTGTTAGTTTACAACAATCTCTTTCCTCTTAAACTTTGCACTGAAATATTCTAAACTCATAGTAAGTGAGCTTAGAATAATTAATTGCATTAATTCCTAGAATGTTTTGTAATTTCATTTTGTACTATTACAATTTTTTCCATTCTCAAAACTCCAATCCACAGTGCTTACAAACTCTTGCAGCAGGATATCCTGAACCTACTCTGTATCTTAAGGTTTCCTGGTTTTGATCATCTACAAATTTAATCTACTGTTGTATTTTTAACTATGGAAAGGTTGTATAGTGCTGGTCTCATATGACAGATTTGTTGAATAGCTTTACTGCCACATCAGCATTTTAGTTTGCTTTTTCCCATAAAACTGAAAAACCAATTAAATTTGCTATGCCATCCACATTCCCCATTACACACAGCTCATCCCTCTTTAAGAGTCTAAACCACAAAATCTAATTCATGAGGAATATCTCAAGCACACTTCAAGATGCTTCAAGTGCAAAGTTTGTTTTTATGGTATTTTGTGGGAAGGAACTAAAAAAAATCTCTGACAGAACTTGAATTACGAGGCTGTCAGAGAATGTATTGTTTTTGCAATGTGTGAATGGTGAGCTGTAACACAGTAAGGAAAAGATTAATAATGAATATTTTATCATTTGTGAGGTAGAGGAACAAAGAAAATTTTCAGCATATGATTTGCAGGGAGATAAAAGAAGAGTTCAATGACACACATTTTTGGACAAGTAAATAGACGCAGGAAGAGCAGCGCTGCAGAATTCAAATATTACCAACTCCAGTCTCAAATTAAAATTAGAGGTCTCTGTTAATAGTTTTAGAAATACCAAAATACTTTAAAAGCCCCTAAGCTTGCAAAAACCCTGAAAGGGGTCTTAAAAATGGCCTTAAAACCAAGGATGCGGTCATAAAGTCCCTCCTCAAGGACACTTCTTAGTTCCTAGCCTACATTTGGCTTTCACTCTGTATTTATGAAGACACAATTTTGTACCTGCTCTTTCACTTTTTACCCGTTTCAGAAAAAAACATTATATTATTTACTCACCTGATGAACAAAGCTGCCTGCAAACCTGAATATTTTCTCTGTAGCATGGATCAGTTCATGGAAGGTTTTGTCCTCATCAGAGAAGTGATACCCAAAAACCACAGCACAAATTACATTTGAAATAGAATGAAAAAGAGGGAAAGAAGGATCCACAGGTCTTCCTGCAAACACAGTAATTGGAATTCACTCTCAATGGTTTTTTTCAGGTGATCCTTATACAGATAGGACTAGATATTATTAAAGATTTAATAAAAGGTTTTGAATGTGAATGAGGACATAGATGTGGCACTAATATGAATTAATGAAAATAAAACATAGTCTTAGAACCAAGGACACTGTTAAACTGTTTCCTCATAGCTCTAAAACAACTTCACAGCCCTTCCTGTGAAATTGTGTTTTACAGCTAGGATCTGTTCTAGGGTATCACATCAAACCTGCTGTCCTCAGCTATGAGGAGGAAGAGAGAATCTGTGAAGGAGGTAGTACCAATGGAGATGATCTAAGAGAAGTGACAGACATGTTCAAAAATGTAAAAATCTAATTACAAGGAAAACCTGGACAAATGTGGAAAGGTTTAAGAAAAATAATAGACAGGAAATTCAAAGTAAATATAATGAAGCTGTTACAGTCTCAGCTGCGAGCAGTAGATAATATTTCTGATGGTTTTTCCTAACGTTATGAAACAGATATTCATAAAAAGTGATTTGGATCGAAATCATACTGTCATGGTCTCTAGGATTAATGGGATAATCCACTGAAGTTCCCTCCCACCTCCTACTTTCTTTGTTTCTCTTGCCAATAGTTACTTAGCCAATAGTTATTTAGCCAGAGAGACATTAAAATATGCACCCAATGTCATCAAAATTTAAGGAAATTAGTAAGGTCTGCAATTCTCTTCAGTTAACCATGGCAGGCAGCCTGAGAACAGGTTGGCAGTTCAGCAGCATTGTGTCATTGTGCAATATGTCACAGACAAATTATCAGCCTATGGAGGTAGAATTTCAGAAGTTTCCAGCTTCACTAGATGCGTGAAGAGCTATATAAGAAAGAAATACTTGTGATTCTAGGCTCTATCTGCTCTTGTGTTTTGGTAAGTTTGGATACATCACCTAGAAGGGGTATGTAAGTTTGCATACTGAAGATATGGATCCATATCCAGACTGAAAAGTGCCTGATTTCTTAGCAGGTAAGATACCTTTTAGGTTCACAAAAAACTCTACGAGGTGAGAGGCCTCCTCTTGCACTCGGTGCTCCAGGCCTTTTTTCCCCATTCCCAAATTGCGTAGAGTCATTATTCCAAAACGTCTCTGCTGCTTCCAGGAGCGACCACTTGCAAGTATAATACCTGAGGGTGTTTCCAGAGACATAAGCAATTAATTTAAAAATATATTATAAAATACATGTAGTAAATCAGACAAGACACTCTGATACAAGTATCTTGAGGTGAAATTATTTGTAACCAAAAATCACAACTAACCATACCCAAACTATAACTAGATCACTGTTCTCAATATTAAATGTAAATAATTGAAAAGAGCTTTATTATTAAAAGAGTTAATTATTGAAATTGAAATTTTGATTACTGAAATAATTGAAAATCTAAGGATTTTCTGACTGTTCTATGTCTTGATGTCTTCAAAAGCCTGAAACACCTTAAGATTACTTTTTAGATCTGCTTTAGCCATACTCAAGTCATCACACTCAAGACATGAATAACTGGATGAATTTCCACAGAGTAGAGTTGAGGACAGAGTACGTTTGTGGAGATATAGATCAATTAATGTGATGGTGGTATGTTGAGGCAATGGATATGAAAGATAAGGGACATTTGGGCTCTGTTTCTATCCTGGAAAAGACAACATTCCATTGTTAGATTGCTCTCCTGGTCATCTGAAGAGCCCTGAACTGCTGCTGTGAAGGTGAGGCTTCACCCAGCTTTAAACAATCTGTGTCTGCTTTGGTCTATTAAATGCAGGGGCAGGAAAAAAAGACTGCAGACTGCTGGAATACTTTTATGAAGAGGTGAGTTTTCCTGTGTTGGAGGCACTCTCACAATCAAATTGTATTCACAAAATGTTTGGGGGTGTTCACAAGTACAGAAATGTGAATTCTGAAGTAGGGTTTTATCGGTGTCTTGCTCACAACGGAAAGTGTTTGGCAACCATAATGTATTCAATTACCAAACAAGCTTTTCATTCATGTGATATACAGCAAAATCATGTGTACCACAATGGATTAGTCTGTGATGAGGGCAAGATTGCTGGGTTCTGGGTTGGATCACACACATACATCTTGAATACAGCAAAAAGGTCACATAGAAACAACCTGGACAGTTTCTTAGGCCAGGGAAAGCTCAGTGCAAAAGGCACCATGGCAAACAGTAAGATGTTCTCAAAAGCCAGTGGAGGACTTGAACAGTATCTGATGGAAGATCATTCTGAATGGGAGGGCAGAGTCTAACAAGGTGGAGAAGTTTTCAAGTCAAATTCCTTTACACTGTTAACAGCAGGAAAATCTCACCTTTTCCTTTGGCCAATGCTCTGAAGAAAGGCGACACCAGCCTCCCAGAAACATCTTCAGGGTGTGTGGTCATGCCATCCTTCACTGCTTGAAATCCATTCAGTATAACCACTGGGACCCACCCGAACCACAGAGTGTACATGTTACCATGAGTTTTTGCCAGCTGTAAGTGGAAAAGATGCCAGAAAAAGAACAGATGAATCCCCATATATAGATCTCAAACAGACACTGCACCTGCTATTCACCAGCCTAGCAGACAACTTTGTGCTGAAAACATCATCCCCATGCATATAATTGTAGCTAGAAGCAGGAAGAAGCTGTTGTTTTGCTGAGAATAAGGCTTTCAGCGGCCAATTTTATCTACCCCAGGGGGAAGTTATTTTCTTTTCATAGCACACTCCACAGCAACTCTGCGGCAAAAGAAAGCAAACTTTGTACTTTATGTTGCATCACCTGCAATCCAAACATTTTGTTCCTTGTTAATTTAACAGCCACATTCTGCACCACTCTGGGGCTCTGTGCCTCCAGTGACTTCTGCCTTTGCAAAACTAAATAAGCTGATAAAACCCGCACCATCCGTGTGCTCCAGGAGAGGACATGGACACAGAAATTAGCCAACAGCCATGAAGTGCCAGTGGGCTGCATTTGAGCCCAGGGTTTCCTCACAGTACTGAGGAGAGCACTTATCATTGGACACAGCAGAGGTTTCCAAGCAGGGATGGGTGTATGACAGAGGAACTCCAATCATGCATTAAAAAAGCCTTGTACAGGTATGGACTCTGCTCCAGCACACCCACAATGATACAAAAAAGGTGGCAGACAGTGTCTAAGGAGCCATGAAAATTACATCAAATTGATCACACCAGACACTTGCTTCTCCTCTTATTTATTTAGATTCTGGCTTTCCTTTCCCTGCTACAGCATCATAGCCTGAGTCTGCTCTGCACTCATTGGCCCATGTGTGCTCTCAGGCATTCACCTGAGCTAGAGGTCACCTGCAAAGCATTAGAGGAGTTACTGCAGCTGTCACTTACAACAAGTGGCAAACAGCTTTCAGGAGCTGTAGGAAGATGGGGAGCAAATCCCCTTCCTGTACTACAAACATCCATGCATCATATTACCCATTTTGTGATCAAATTAGTCAATGCCAGAGAGAATTTTAAAAAGTATCATGCAGGGATAGCAGATATAGCTATCACTATAGTGGATACAGCTTCACACTTAGCAATGCAGAAGCATCTTTTAAATTGTTGGTATTCTCCACCTTCAATAAAAAGTCATAAACTCTGTCCCCAAGTTGACTTGGTTCTTAAGGGCATTAAATTTCTCATGAAGATGACATATTCCACATAAGAAGATGACTCAAATGTAGGAATCAATTGATCTTTATATGTCCTCACCTTGTCTGTAACTTTCAGAGACTTAAAATCTTCAATTAACCACACTTTTTAAAGTCTTGGCTAAAATTAACCAATTAAGAGAATATTAAAAGAAATACCTCCATCAGAAGATCTCGATGAAACTGAAAGTTCAAGTGCACCAAGTTTCCAAGCAATGGGAGAGGGGTTGGTCCAGGAGGGAATTGTTTGCAAGCTTTTCGCAGCCTGAAAAACTCAACAATTAGCAAAAAAATGATCAGCACTATAAAACCTTGAGTTATTGTTAGCATTTCTGAGCTAATTTATCAGCTGATTTATAGCTGTCCCTATCAAAAAGAAGGTACTGGAGCTGGGAAAAAGCAACCTTGCTTCTTGTTCCACCAGTTTTGTCTGCAGACTGAGTTCTACAAAGTCTCGGTTCCTTTCCCTCCCTCTGTCCCTCCCTCTTCATTAATGCCTGCCCTTTTCCTGCACCCCATCCATTTGCCATACTGAGATGTATCAAACTGATCCCTGATCAAAAGCACATCTCTCTGCTTACAGCAAGCCTCAGTATCAGAATGTGGAATCTCTTGTACTCAAGGTATTTTTCCTGAAGCTTGTGCCAGGGAACTGCTGGTGTCTGTTGGGAGATCTGGATTGGAGTGACACCAGGGGCGAGCCCTCACTGACCACTGGACATGAGATGAGTGAAACTCACTTTCATCTGCCTTGGAAATTTTAAAAACATACTTAGTGATTCACTTTAGAATGACTTAATTCAGATTATGAGTGTTACATATAGGTTAGACTACACAGTTAGTTACATAAAGTACAGTTACAATAGTGTAGAGTGTATATTTACGATTGGTTAGATTGGATATATAGTATGTGCTTACAATTGGTAAGATGTTCCAGGCATTTTAGTAACAAGCATTATTTAAATGTGGTCGTAAATTCAAATTTGCCTAACAGTACACACAGGTAAATGTGTAGTTACTGACTAAAGATGCAATTAGAAGATGAGATTGCTACATGTGATTTCTGAAAAAATTGGCCTTGAGCATTCAAAAGTTTTTTTCCCAGTAAATGGGGAAAAAAAAACATTTCATCAAGTGAGCACTAGTGACACAGTGCTCAAAAACTCACATTGCAATTAAATAATTTAAAACATCACAACATTACAATTTCTATATAAAAATAAATTAAATATGAAATTCCAATTCTTCATATACTTTTTTTTAATGTAACCTAATTGAAAGCTTCATGTACCTTGGTTTCTTTTCTACTTTTTTTAGTCAGTTTCAGAATCCTGGCTTTTATTACCAGCTGTCAATAAGTTTACAGGACACATGAAAAATCTGTCCTCTGATAAAAAGGGGATTCACACTGAGTTTGAAGCACAGACAGGGGAAAGCTCTGTGTGCCAGCAACAAGGGCATTCAGCCTTCCATTGCAAAGAGAGAGTGTCTTCACCAAAAATGAGTTCAAGTCTGAACAAGAAGCTGCTGTGCCCTCCAACGCAGACATGAATGTGGTATTTTGCAAACCTGGCAGCATGAAGAAAGTAATGTGACTCAGTGATAGCTATCCATCTCCTTCAGCTGGCCAAGCTTTGCAGCCTTTGTGGGTACATGTGTGCCTGTGTTATACAGAGAAGGCAACACGGACGAGTATCTTTTATCCCCTTATCTGTGCATATAATGGGCAACGTGGTGGGAATTCAGCTGAGGTAGGTTCCATGGCTTTGCTAAAACCAATGATAATTAGGTACCATTGCCCATTATGAGGCTGAAATCAGCAAAATATAAAATCAGAAAAATTTAGGTTTTTTCAAACCAAAATATCAGTTTAAAATTTTAGAAAAATTTGAAAAAAAAAAGGAAGGAAGTTCTGTGTGCAGACAACTTAAGCCAGAAGAAGTTACATAAATTTTATGAGTAGACTAAATGCAACCATGTTCATGTTTTCTCTGTTTAGTCCAGATTCCATTGCTTAATTTTAGATGTTTCAAATTGGTATTGTATTCGTATTTTTATATCTGTAAATTAATTGAGTTCTTTCAGAACATGGTTCAGGTTTAAATGGAGTCAAATCACCAGTGTCAGAAGTAGGACAAAGCCAAATGAACCATCCAGCAATTTATCCTCCAAGATGTCACCGTTAGTTTTCCTTTTGCAGTTCTTTAAACTTCCCTGACTGTCTGAAACCAGGTGCAAGAATAGTTACTTCCACCAGTACCTGATGTCCCTGGAAGAGCTGTACTGGGAAGAAAATCAGGATCTTGTGTTCACATGGATCTGTTCCTGTCAGATGCATCCTTTTGTGGACAGACTATCAGCAATATTTTCTGGGTTTGTATTTTTGGCAGAAAACTCCGCTTACCTAAAAGATGGCAAGCTGAAAAAAGGGCAGTCCAAATAAATGGATGCAGAGGCAAAACCAGCAAGTTTTAATGAGAGTTATGAGGAAGCCAAAATTAAGATTTTTAGTGTACTTAAAAGCACAGTGTGAAGTAAGTCTCAAGATTAGTACAATGCTTGCAAAAGTAAAGCTGTGCAGGTAATGCAACAGTCAAACAAGCATGGTCCTGAAACACTTGAGCAAGCAAAGGTTTAATTTCAGCTCTGTGACATCAATATTTCGATACAAAGAATAAACTGTAACACATTTGGCAAGAGGGAATGTCATATCACAGTTAGGATCTCTGAAGCACAGAGATCATACAGTGGGCACAAAGAAGCAGTCAATTGCCTTGAGTGAGGCTTCAAATAAATAGCATTTAGAGGCGGAAATTGCCCAATACATTGTTAAGCTTTTTAAATCCTTGCCCTTTAAATCGCCTTCGGAAACTTGCAAAATTCACAAGGTGGAATGAACCTATTGGGAACTTAAGGCTGCAGTTCAGGTGACACAAGGAGTGGGAAAAATTATATAATTGATGTTAATATCCAAAATAAAAATGAGAAAAGCAACAGAAATGGGGCTGGCACCCCTGGTCCTAATTGCTGCAAGACCTTTTGTCAAAGAGTTTGCATAAGAGGGAGTAATTTGATATTCTCTGGGTAGATTACTGGGAACTGCATGATACCTATAGCTGGATGAGTTTTTCATAATGCTGGAGAATACAAAGTACCTGGGATCATCGCCATAATTCCTGCATAACAAGCTTGAAGATGCAAATAAAATCCCTCAAAGGGTTAAGAAAATCACTAGGAAATGACAGTAAAAAGGTGTTAGAGGATATATTTTCAAGCCTGACATCAAGAACTGCTTTTCTGTTTTCATGAAAAGAGGCTGAAATCGATATCTTTACATTAGGATCCTTTTTGTAGGGCAACAGCACTGTGTTACTGCTGCTGGTGAGTTAGGGAAGATGTACAGGCCTGTGGGGTAAAAATAGAAGTATAAAGTACACAAATACCATCTTTTCATAAGCATCTGAGAGAAGCACCAGCAAAAATACCACAAAAACTGTAAAGTGCAATGCTAATGCTATGAAGAGCAATTTATCATCTCAGTCTCGATCAGTGGGTTCCTCACAGCACAAGTGATGTCTGCCAAGAAAAGCAAAACCACAATGACAGGACAGTGATGACAGAGGACTTTTAAGTTAGCCTAAATAAACAAATTCCATGCAAGATTCCCATAAAGTCTGGCAGAAATTAAGTATCCAGAAGTATGTGTCATAACAGTTTGTCACAAAAATTACATCCAATTTGAAACCCAGGAGAGTTGCAACCAAAAAGCAAATGGCTGAGAAAATACTGAAAACTAATACTGAACATTGGTCAGGAACTGGTCAAGGCAAAGTTAAAGCAAGACCAATAGCTGGTTGCTGATGTTTTTCACCCCAAGGATGTCCAAATAAAGCATTATGGAGTCATTCCACAGCCTTAAAATTTCACAGAATGGAGAAAGCAATCTGTATGATAAAACAGAAAGCAATGGCATTAAAGTTACATTCCTTAAAGTATTCTTCAATTACTTTAAACTATTTAAGAAAATCTAAAAACGCGGTTTACAAAAATTGCAAATTTCATGACTGAGAAAATAGAGAAACTCAGGAAGCCAGATCACTGACAGGGGTGGCAACCACTGCATCAGCTGCAGTGCATTAAGATGTACAGCCACACAACACAGAGCAGTTTGTCCCAAGGGAAGTGGGAAGACAGAATTAGATACAATCTCCTCTAGCTCTGCACCAAGAAGTGCAAAAAATCTTGCCACCAAACCTACCTCAGCTATAAACTGGCCAAGGACTCAGGGGTGCCACAGTCAGTCTTGTGGAGTGAAGGAGAAGAAGGTTTGGAGGAAATTTATCTTGGCATGGCTGACCAGGAGATCATAAGTGTGTTCAGACCTATCAGGGACAAACAAATTCTGAAGCAGAACAATGGGCATCCTCCAGAATAGAGATACTGGCCTCAAAATAGCCTGAAATATAGACAATGGCTCTGAGGATAGTGTTCTGCTTCCACTTGGGTCCCAGCAGTCTGAAATTATCTGCTGTTGTGTTCAGAATAGACACATGGCAGAGAGTCATTCTCAACTGAAAGCATCAGCTCTGGGAACTGACTCAATGTAGCTGTATCTTTTCAGCACAAAAAACGCCAATGATATTTCAGGTAGATCTTGATTTACTAAGGATTTACTTAGGATAGTAAGTGTTCCCAGCAGGGGACACTGCAGGTTTGTGCTTCTCTCTTGTTCTTACAAGGTTGGTTACAGATTGTGAGCTTGGCAATGACAAGCATGAGAGAAACTCAGCTTTAAAGGGTTGTACCAGTGACTTGAAGCAGCTTTTCAAACCAGAGGAGACTTGGAGACCACGAAAGGCTGAGAAGGCTGCAGCAATGAACAACAGTGAATGAACAAGGTAATAGATAAATATGAAAATACCAATATGATCCTCAACCTGTTTTTGATTGTCATCAAACAATTCATAGGAACAGAATGTCAATATCCAGGAGCCTACAATGTCTATTCTATGAAACCAGGGTTAAAAACATCAAGATACAAGCACTGACCTAGAACTCCAATGTACTTTTTACAATACTATGAATAAGCATTGATTTCCCTTCTTTAGTTCACACTCCAGAAGGTATCTCAGGGTGCTTTATCAATACTAAATACATTTGAGGTGTATCAAGGCAAATATAACTATTTCTACATATGAAGGCAAGAAATTACACAGCACTACAGGATTATTTTATAATTAAAATGTTTTAATGGAGCAGACTTTCTGATCAGGCAAGTATTAATACTCCTAAATTTGCATGGTAGGAATTTAAATGAAAAACATGAAAGGCAGAACGAGCACAACTCAATAATGTGTTCTAATTACTACACTCAACTTGCAGTACTGCATTATACCAGATTCATACAAATGGAGCTATACCAACTGCATTACCTCTCTCCACCTCACACTTCCCATTGTAATCCTTTGCAACCAGGTACTTTCAAGTCTTCAAAGTCTTTAATTAGGGTGTGGCAACGAGTCAAGCTACAGGAGGCAGAAACCAAGGAAGACTGAAATAGAAGCAGCCACATGGCCATTATGGAGGGCCAGGCTGGCTCATAATGCAGAGCAGGTAACACATCCTGTGGCCAAAACTGTGACTGGCAGCTCAGTCTTCAATTACACCATCATTCCTCACAGGCTTTTTCTCAGGCAGAGCTTTTTTGTGTAACATTTTAGATTTGAGAGGCTGATTTAGCAATCTAAATAAGCATCAAAAGGTACTTGGGAGAAAGATTTAGGGGACATTTCTGTATTGGATTTTCTATAGCTTAAGCAGGAAGAAAAGCCCGAGCAGTAGCACAGAAGGTTAATAACCCTCCAGTCACACACTCCTCAATCTCCAGCATGGTGGCTGGGGCAGCAGCCCTTTGAAGTATTACACTAATTGCATTAAGCTGCTAACAGAGAACATCTGTTTCATTAAAGTGGCAAAGTGACAATTTTATAGCCATGCATAAAGTGCAGGGTCCAGAAGTCTGATTCATGCCTTTCTTCCTTATCCAGGGAACCTTTTTCTCCTCACTTCCAAAGAAAGCTGCATGATGGAGACTTGCACTGCTAATATGAAGGGAACAAGGGGATTTAGAGTTACACACTGTGTGTGGCAAGCAATTCCCTTCAAAACTGAACTTACAGCTGGGACTGTGCCCTGACAGGCCCTGTTAATCTGCCCTGTCTCAACATCTGCCTCTCTGCTGGTCCTCTGTTGCTTTTCTACCAGTTCCCGGAGGGAGGGAGGGAGGGAGGGAGGGAGAAGGGACACATGTAACCAATGCCCCTCTACATTTATCCAAGTCTCCTATGGAAGAAAGTACTCGGACAATGCTGCTTTGCCATCCAGTGCCTGCCTCCAGGAAATAATTTCCAGCACCTATGGCAACTGTGCTAGTGCAACTTTCAAGAAGGATGGCAAGAGCACCCAACTGCTTTCAGTGTTTGATAATTACTTACAGATCAGAGGGCAAGTTGGGTGGCAGTGGCTGCACATTAATTTGTTATACAGTATCTAGGGATTAGCAGTTGGTACTGGCAAAGACAATGCAGGCCTTTAGACACAAGTTTCCCAATTGATTGCAGATGAAATAACTGCAGTACCTAGACACATTCCCAAAATTAAGCAAGAAAAATACATGAAATAAATGATCTAATTTTTATTTTCTTGTTCCAATGATGGCATTATTGCTTGTGTAATACAGTAGCAATGTACAGAAAGGTCATTTTTCCCCAAAAATATACCATGAGTGTTGTGATAAAAGGGATGGAGAAATACCACCTGAGGTCAAAACTGTTATTTCTCCTGTGGATATTATGCTGCAAGAAATTTTATTGCTTGCACTAATATTCCTGAGAAAGACCTCTGAGTTTCTCACATAAACCAGGAAAGCCAGGAAAACAATCTGTATCCTCCTAAACATCCATCACTTTTACATATTGTCCCTGTCAGCTTCTCTGCATCCTCTGGTTATGTGTGACAGCTGGAGTGAGGATTTAGGGGAGAGAGTGGGGGTGTCAAACACACATGGGACAGCACAGGTCACATCTCTTGACCTGGAGACAGAGAATAAAACAACTGCTCTCAGAGGCTGCAGAACTTCTTGTATAATTGTCAAGAAATTGTCAAGAAAGACATTGGGGTGCTGAATGGTGTCCAGAGAAGGGAAATAGAGCTGGTGATGTGTCTGTAGCACATGCCTGATGAGGAGCAGCTGAGGGAGCTGGGATTATTCAGCCTGGAAAAAAAGAGGGATAGGAGAGACCTTATCCCTCTTTACAACTCCCTGAAAGGAGGTTGTGGCCAGGTGAGGATTAGCCTCTTCTCCCAAGTAACAAGTGGCAGGACAGGAGCAAATGGCCTCAAGTTGTGCTAGGGATGTTTTAAATTGGACATTAGGAAAAATTTCTGCACTCAAAAGGTTGCCAAGCCCTGGCACAGGCTGCCCAGGGAAGTTTTGGAGTCATTAGGCCTGAAGGTATTTAAAAGATGTGTCAATTTGGCAGTTGGCATGTGGTTTACTGGTGGATTTGACAGTGCTGTGGTTATGGCTGGACTCAATAGTCTAAGAGGTCTTTTCCAACCTAAACAAATCTATAATTCTATAATTAGAGAAAAGTAGGGAAACATTTTGTACTGCTCAGATACATGGCATACAGGGCTTTCTTTGATCAGAGGACGGCACTGTTCACAGAGAATCACTTTGGTCAGCTCTGTGTAAAGTATCCTGTCAAACACATCATAAAGATAAAAGTCAATTTTAGTCTTAATTGACTCCCCTTCTGTAGAAGCTCAACCTGCATAAAGACCAACAACAAGCTAAAATTGATGGTGAATAACCATCATTATTTTGTTCATTATTTCCTGGTTTGGTTTAGGTTTTTGTTTAGTTTTGTTTTTTAGAGGGAGGATATTTGGTGTTGGTATGGGGTTGTTTGTTTTTTTTAATTATCTCAAAGCTTTCTCTTGGCAGTACTTAACAGAAAGGAAAGGAGAGAGGCAGAGCAAATGAAATAAATATTCTGCTTCTTAGCCTCATGGATGTGATTCCCACACTTCAAACTGTGTAATTACTTTGTTTTTCCAATGTCTGGGCCTGGTCAAATGCCACTATCTCTCCTGGAGAAAATGAAAGTTAGTGCAAGGCACACAGTAATTTGTTTGGGAGCTTCCCGGGTGTACTGCATTCCCTTTTGTTGGAGAGACTGTGAGTACAGAGAAAATGATGAACCTTTTATCTTGATCAGAGAGCAGAAGAGCACAGTCATGGTGAATAATATCCATGTAATCAAGAAACCGTGCAGACACTGTGTTCTACCAAAAGGTCCAAGAAATCTTTTTAAGGACATCATATTGTAGCATCTAAATCTCATCCTTGACCAGTCCCACGCTGTCAGCAAATGAAGGCGTGATGAGCTCCGGCGTGCCCAGGTGACACGGGTGTGCTGAGGGCAGCTCCTGCTCAGCAGCTCGTGGCCTCTGCTGCCCTCTGCTTGGTGCCTCGGAGCTGCTGAAATATCCACACGGGAGCACTTGGTGCTGTGGAATTCCTGCTTGATCCGTGCTGAATTAGCGCGCTCCCTGGCAGCTCTCGGTGTTCTGCACAAAGACACCAAGGGTCTTCCCTTAGCTGCTGCAGCATCAGACCCCACACACAGGTCAGGACTAGGTCCCCAAACATGGGACATCCCCAAACAGGGAGCTCCCACAGAGCCAGGCTGTGCCAGGACAGGCCAGTGCCACAGCAGCGTCAGAGAGTGGAAAGCCTGGAATCTCATGAATCTCTGCCTGCAGGTCCCATAATGGCCTGCATTTCTCTAGGACTTTGGTTGCTGTCCATGAGTGCTGAAACTATGGGTACCCTCAATATTAGGGGTGGGTGGTGGCATTTTCCCTTCCCAAAACTACCCACAAGCAGGCTAAAGGAAGCAGCCTGTCTTACCTGAGAAACCAGAGTCACCCACAGCTTGCAGTTGTCAGTCCAACCTGAATTTACAAGGCAGAGACAATCCTCCTGTGACTGCACCACTGAAATAAGCACTTTTATAGTGCTCAAAATAGTTACTTCATATAAAACACTCCAATTGTTTTTTCATTTTCTCTGTAATGCTCCTTAAAATGTAGCTTTGTAGAATGCCATCATATAATGAGCTGACCACAGAATATATTCATATTATTAGCTCATCTCTAGTCTCATCTGCTGTATCTTATGAAGTGTTCGGGGAAAGGGCTGCAATTTTGTTATTGTTATTCCTTTAACACTAGAATCTCACACTGCAGGACAGCAAACAAATAGTTCAGGGAGTGTTTGGCTAAAAATACCACAGGCTGTTATTTCTTTGCAGATATTACGAGTTCATAAACTTCTCACTAAGCAAAAGATATCCCAAAGTCAGCTGAAATATTACTTCAAATTAATACAGTTCATTGGTATTTTTTTAGTCCAATTATTTCAATGCATTAATACAGTTTAAAATAACCTGTCTCAAAAATTCCTAATGAAAACTTCTTGATTTTTTCCACTAAGTCTTTTATTTAAGAATATCCAAAGAAAATATTTTCGTTCAGGACAGCAAACTTGAGTTTGAATTCTAAAGCTTTTAGAGGTGTTTTGAGTCACTGCAAAACTAAAATGTATCCTTCTGCTGCAGCTTACTGCTCTGTGGAAACCATAATGATCAAGGAAAAAAAAAATCCCAGAGAAATTTCCCAGTGAAAATTGTCACTCCAGGAAGAAAGGAAGGAGTGAATAATGAGAGATACCGGAACAGGGTTGCTCTCTTCTCTTCAGCTATGTGACAATAAAGCTACTAAAGAGAAGTATCCATGTTATGGCACTTTCACACTTTCACAAAGGTAATAAATACAAAAAAAACTGTCCTTCATTTAAGTTTCTTTGAATTTAGACAAGTTTGGGAATACCACTTTCTTACCTTGCTGTAGACATCAGTTTGGATCTGGTGGCATCAAGAAATTAGGCCTTACCCAGGTGCTTTTACTATCAAGGTCCTCAATTGATATTGAATAGTATTAGAATAGTATTGAATAGTACTAGATGAAAGACAGAATCCCATTCAGTGTATCTTTCCAGTTTGACACAGTACTATTTATATGCATTTCCTGACTTTCCCATGAAGTTTTATCAGGCTTCAGATACCCCACATTTCCACTGAGTTTGTGAGAGCCACATTAAAAAGAAGTAAATGACATTAACAGCTTCTCTTCTGAAAACAGACCTCTAGCAATGTCATCAAACAGAACTAAGTAACTTTGACATTATTTGGTGAGCACTGACTCTGCTTTCCTTCCAGTGCTTAGAATTTGATTATTCAAGGATATTCTGAGAAGTGCAATCAGGCTGACTGATTTATAACAGTACAACTTTTCCTACCTTCTGAAGACAAGGAAATGTTTGACCTTTTCCCATCCTCCACAGGTTTTCATAGATAATTGCTAATAGCTCTGATGTTGATACTGTTCCCCTAAGTGCCCTGGGATGAATCAGCCCAGCCAATTTTAAAACATCGTGTTTATCTAGCTATTTTCTAACTACTTCTTCCTAGCCTAGACAGAAATCTTCCCTGAACACCAATGGTGTTGGATGCACTGGCCATTTTCATTGACAATAAAAGCCAAAAAAGCCATTAAATTTCCCATCTGCGTGGGGGCCTTCCTGGTATACTGCAGTTTTGAGAAACCACCAGTTTCCTTTTTTCTTATTATACCACTAGAAATACAATTTTTTTTCTTTGCTACTTATATTTGCTTTGTATATAAACTTTCAGTGAAAAGGGACTCAGATAAGCACCACAGATTCACAAGGCTCTGAGCCTCTCCAAGAACTACATGAACCCAAAATCTTCAGCTTTGGCTCTCTACATTTTCTGTATTTTCCTTTATATCCTGGTCTTCTCCTGTATGCTGAGCAGGTGCAAGCACCACTACAAAAATGGAGCCTGAGGAACACATGGGAAATAACATAGAAGCAATGAAGAATATAAGAGAGAGGACTGAAGGATATGAGCGTGAGGGGATGTCTCCAAGACACCCCTTAAAGCTCAGCAGCCTGATTGGAGGTGACACCACTCAGCCAAAGCTGAGAGGGTTGGCACATTCTTCATGAGTGGGAGCTGGGTTTCTCTCAAATCTGCTCTCAACTTCGTTGGCCTTCTGTGGCAGCATCAGCCAGGTTTTAAAAAGGCTTTCAAAAGCTAAAAAAGACCAGGCTTTATTAGAAGATGAGTTAAAGTGATTCACTTTTAAAAAAGATCAGGCAGGAACAGAAATGCAACAGTTCTGAAAGGCCCAGTTCTCCCATCTCGGTGCTGTGAGCTTCCCTCTGACATCCTGCTGCTGCCATGGCTGGGCTCTCATCCCCTGGACATTTCTGCACAATGGAATAGGAGTCTCCCACAAACAGTTCCTGTCCCAGGCAGGCACCAGTGACCTGCCCACACATGAGATGCGGTTTCTCTCTGAAGATCCCTGTGTGTCTCCTCTCACACACCTGCATGAGTGGTGTTTATACCCCTTGTGTGTGTTTTGGGTTGTGCCATTCCCAGGGGGTCAGGTAAATCCACCTGCTCCAGCTGCATTCAGGCTGCCCTGCTATGATTCCATCCCAGGCTCATTTATGAGCTTCCCTTTTGGAAGGATATCTGTGGAAGCACGTGGTCATCGGGAGTGACTACATCACAAAGCCGAGATGTTAATGCTTATAATGCTACCGATGTTTCCAATTTCATTTCTAAGCAGCAATGACAGCTCCAATATCCCCAAATCATTGTGATTTCAGCTTTGCCTTATCTCCCCATGCACACATGCAAATCCACACAGACTTCCACATCAGTTTCTACCAGGGCACAGTTTTCTTTCACATAAAATGTCAGGATGTGATCTTCCATATTTCACTTGTGCTATCCTGCCATTTAATTTAATAACAGCTAAATATCAAGTGGTTACTATTTTGATGCTGTGTTCCATCAGCCATTGAATTAGAAGTAATGAGACGAATCTAAATTTGTGATTCATGGTGAACTGCCGGAACTAATCTCAATCACACAGCGGATGACATCGAGTGATAACTCATTTAACAGATGATCATCTGTTCTCTCTCACAGAGACAGGAACATTAATGAAGGACAAGTTCACTTACACTTTACAAGACTTTTCCAGACAATATAAATGCTTAACATAGGAACCAATTTTTTACTTTCCACTAATTATAGACTCTTTAATTGTATTTGACTAATATTTGTGTATATGGCAAGCCTTTGTGGCTTCAGGAAGCCGAACTGCTGAGCTGCTTAAAAGTATCTTTGGCATTTTCCATGAACATTTTCCATATCACCATCATCTCTAACCAAAGCAGTTTCCTCACCCAAATTGCCCTTTGGGAAGTCCTTGTACCTGGTGTAGCAGCCTCCCATTGCTGATCCTAACAGGAATCAGGCATGGGAGTATACAATTGCCCTGTTAGAAAAGGCTTTCTAAAAACTGGCTTGTCAGACATTTAAAGTGCTAGAAGTATGTGCCCCAAAAGAAATCTTCTTTCTGTATCTTCACTCTTCACCAAGTTTCAGCCTGCACATTTTCACTGCTGGACTCAGGTATTCTCTGCCACATTTAAAGATGTCTTACACATATTCTGCTGCATCAAATCTAGAAATTCTCAGTGAACTGTAAGTCATCTCCAAATAAAACCAGCAGTTAATTTTTCCTTCATATCTTTTATTAGTGACCATCAACAAAATGTTGACTGAAATGTTGCTATTTATGATAATGACATCAAGAGGCAGAATTTTCCAGGTATGTTTTCCTAATTTGCTTTTGGAAACAGGATAATGAATGAATTCATTATCAGAGATAATGAATGAATTTTTGAAATCTGGCAGTAAATTTTTCATTTGCTCAGCAGTGTCACAGACTTATACCTGCCAGGCCAGACAGCAACTGCACGATGCCTTTACGGCTGAGAACAATGGGGTCTTACAGATCAAAAGAATTTTTACCACAAAAACATATCACCTTCATGAGCAGGTAAGAGCATCTAAATAGAATTACCTACTATAGACAAAAAGTGGCTTTTGAACCAGAAATTCAAATCCAATACAAAAACCATTATATGGTCTCAAAAGATAAATTCAGAAAAATAAGAAAGGTGTTTCATAGATGGTCTGTGACACATGTGCAGCCTAGCGTGGAATGGCACAAACCCTGTAGGGGTGAGGCTGCAGAGTGCCCCCGAAAATGGGCTCAGTGTTGATCCTGGTCACTCCCTCGGGGAGCTGGAACGTGAACGCCCGCAGCAGGCTGGCAAAGAAAATGAAGAGCTCGGTCCTCGCTAAGTGCTCCCCCAAACACACCCGGTGCCCTGCAGGGGGAAGAGGGGAACGACAGTGAGTAAATAAACCTGGATCCCACAGCAGCTGTATTCATCCTCACACTGTGCAAGGTGTTTTTGCCAAGTCCAGAATTTCTGTAGGACTTAAGGCAATCAATGACACAAAGCTTCAAGTATTTCTTTCTTCAAAGAATTTTATCTGTAGCTATAGATAGCCGTGTAACCCTTCTGCTCCTTTCAATTACCTCAAAAGCCTCATCTTCATTTGACTGACAACTTTAAGGAATTCATTCCATCATGGTAAATGAAGAATAAGGACCTGCTTTTCCTGGATGATGTCATGTGCTAGTGTTGAATGCATAAAGAATCAAGAGGACTACTTCAAAATGCTTCCCATACATATGTCTGGTGTGAAATGAGTGCCCAAAATCAATAGCCACAATCATTAGAGAGAATTTCCTTCCAAAAATAGAGCAGGTTAGATAGCTATGTTTGTCAGGACACCTCTGATTTTCCATGTTATTATTTGTTCAGTAGAACATGTATTACTGGAAATAATCATGTTGATTTAAGCACTGTTTTCCACAAGTAGGTTTAGAACAATAGGTTTTCAATAGACATCTTCATTCTACAGTCCCAAACTGTTGATGTTTGTGCTGTAGCCCACTTACCTATTGAGAATGGTAAAAAGGCTTCTTGGGCAACAAAGTTTCCATCCTTGTCCAAGAAGTGACCGGGGTTGAACTGTCGAGGGGTTTCCCACTGCTCTGGGTCATACAAAGATGAAGCAATATTTGGAAGAACTATGGTGCCCTGAAAAGAGAACATTCATTCTGCTCCTTGTTCACATTCAGACCGTGACCCAAAGGCATCCAGCCCCACTTCTAAGAGGAGAATGCCCTGGCACAGACAGATTTTAATCCACACCTTGCTCCACTGATGAATGAAAAGTCTGTAGCAACTGAGAAACTGTGTCTGTACCTTTTTGAGGGGAAAGCCAAGCAAGGTTGTGTTTCTCACACACACCCTGGGCATGCCAACTGAGATAATGTTGCTGAAGCGTTGGATCTCATGAACCACAGCGTTGGTGTAGGGCAGTTCTCGCCGATCCTCGTAGCAGATTAACTTGGAGGGACCCAGAACAGCATCCAGCTCCTTCTGCACTTTCTCTGTGGAAAATAGTCACTGTTTCAGGCGAAAAAACATGTCAAGTATTTTCAGTAATTTCATTTTCAAAGACATATCCAACTTAGAACTGAGAACAACAACAGAATTAATATGGAAAAGTAAGTAACATTTTATGAAGAAAATTAAAGTAGCAAGATGTTCCGACAACTTAAACATATGAGAACTTTGCTTCTGGGTCTGAAGTCATTTGATTGTAGATAAAGGAAAGACATTTGTTGCTCAAAAATTTAGAACTAAGTGTTGCCTTACTGCCACAAGTCCAAAAGATAACAGATTAATCTTTGGGTTTCTTTTGCCTAGGTGCCTCACACACCTGGAGCCAGTTAGAACATTAAGCTTACAGCTTTTTGAAATTTATGCCAGGTGAGTCTGAGCCTTAAAAGTCTAATTCCTGTTAAAAGGACATGGTTCTTACACAGGGTGTCTGTTAAGTGAAGCAATGCCAACTAGAACAAGGTCCAAATACATCTAAAAAAATTGATCTACTGCTCGGAATCTGCTTTTTAATCAAGAACAGCATGTTTTAAATTACTAATTGCATGGGAGTCTTGGGGGCATTAGCAAAAATAAAACCTTTAATTTATAAACTTCAAGAGAGGCAGTACACACCTAATGAAAATACCTTAGATTTTTAATAAATGATCCTGTCTTTTTCCAGGCCTTTTGAAGCAACAATAAGACACTGGGAAGTCCACTGTGCATTGATCAGTCTTTGCCCATTCATATTAAGCCTGCCTGTGACTGCCAGCAGTCTTTGATTAAACTGACAACAGAGATTTAAGCACCTTACAGAATTTAAAATGTATAATCAGAATTTTGTTACGTAAACTTCCTTCGATGAAGAAGTATCTTGCAGAAGCACAAGACTACTTGAGAATCCAGGTAGTTTGAAGTAATCAGTCACTTCATAACATAAACACACATGTCTATTCCCGATTCAGGGGTGAGGCAGAAAGCCAGACTTCTCCTTATGGTACAGAGTGGAACACTGTCACTGGATGTCAACACATGCAAATTATGAATGGGTTCAAAAAGAAGCCACCAATTAATTAAATGAGGACAGACAGACTGGTGTCAGCTCATTCTGAGAGTCCTGATGCAATATATTGCTCAAGTATCCCAGGAAGGATCACTCTGCACATACCCTGCTTTCCCAAATATGTGCAAGGTATTATGTTTAGCTAAATAAAATTATACAGGTGAGTCAGAGCTTTCATAACCTTAATTAGAGTAAGTGATAACAAAACATGTGATTATATGAGATTAAGCAGAATTTCTTGTCTGACAGCTACAAATCGACCAAATTTTTCTTAACTTCATCTCTTTCACCCATTTAAAATTCTGTTCTTTTCTGGGTAGTTGCACATATTCTGCAACCTAACAGTGAGATTTCTGTTATCCAGCATAAGATATCCTGCTTCCTTAGGTTTTTATTCAGTGCTCTATGAAAGGGATTGGTGGTTATTTAAAAACTAGACTTAAAATCAAACTTCTTAAACACACATAGATGTAACAGAAGAGCCATCTGTTTCCAGTCCTGACTAGAATAATTTCTGTTACAAGAAACAAATATATCACAGTGTTCATTTAATCCCTGGATCTACTGATGCTGCCTAGGGCAGACCTACAAGTACAAAAATGTACGTGTGCCACTAGGCATACATATATCAGCATCTAGGAATAATCACTGATCCATGAAAATGTTGTGAGTTGTTTTTTCCTGTTGCATGGCAGTTATTTGTGATGGGCTTATCTATTCACCTTGGATGTCTGGGTTTGCCACCATGTAGAGCAGGCCCCAGTTCAATGTAGTGCTTGATGTCTCTGATCCACCCAAGAAAAGGTCATTTATAGAATAAACCATGTTGTCTTCATTGTATGTTGACCTGGGTTCACCTTTGGACTGAAATGATAAGAAAAGTTAGAGGCTTATACATGAATGTTAGAAAAAACAGAATAGGTTTAAATGTGATTTTATAACTGGTTCCAAGCTGCAGTGTCTTCTCCTTATAGGACAATACAGAAAGACTGGTAAGGAATGTTAGACACCACAGATGGCTATCAACAAAAAAAAAAACATTTCACAAACAGACAAGCTGTGTTTATTCCACTCTTAATCATGAAGCTAAATCACATGTTCTTTGCAAAAAAAAAATTATTGGCTTAATGTGCAAATAGTGGTTAATTTAGAATGTGTCATAAGTAAATCTTCCTCTAAAGATGGGTACCAGTGTGTCGTTCTTCATGTCTCAACTTAAAGTCCAGCACTCAGTTGTTCTTCAAAGCATTACAGTGAACACTGGGATTAGTGAAGTTCTTAACCTGTGGCATTCAGGTTTCTTCTACACAAGGGCATCATGACTCACGTACAACGGCTCTGGGGTTTTACGGTTTTCAATTAGGAGTGTGAGGATGTGTATGTATACACTGAAATTATAAATAAACACATTTATGGTTTGGGAGAATTAATTCATTGCCTATATTTAGGAAGGTTATGCTCAGGGGTGTTGAACCTTTCTCCTGCCAGTGGAGCAATTGAAAAGAAGGAGAGATGCTTTGCCCTGCTGTAATATCATCTAATCTTTTTTTATTGCCCTTGTTCATCTATTACAGACAGTTGCACTTTTTTTAATAAACAAACTTGGATGATTTCCACCCAGCAGAGTCCCAGAAGAGCTCACTGAAACAATTTCTGGTGTGTTCTGATGCTCAAGTCTCATTAATCCTAGAACAGCAATGAAAATCTTTAGAAACAGTCAAATGTTTTGGAAGTATTACTGTGCTGATATTAAAAAAAAAAATTAAACCAAGAAGATCCAAGGAGCTAGAAGCCATTTAGGCTGACATCCACACCAGACAAAAGAATATATGAATTTATCAATAAATAATTATCTAGGAGAGGTAGGTGAGTGCTGCAGCCCAACATGTTGTGGCTGCTTCTTGTTGCTGCTACCAGCACATGAAAGTGGTGAAGGGAACACTGGTTGTCCCTGCAGGGACTGCTGTCCCTGCCTTCTTATGAGGCCCAGGGAGACGGCTCATCAGAAACACGAGAAACACCAGAAACAGTCACTGCCTGTTTCCCCAGGCCTTTTGGCTCTCTAGGCCACCCCTGCCTTTCCACATCCAAGTAAGACCAGTCTCATCTTGCCACTTCCTCCTCTTTCTCATTTTGGTTCCTGTCACCAAACAGAACAGGAAGAGGAAAATATCCTACCACAGTGGAGGAGAGGAGAAAGGAAAAATTATTCAAGTGGAAGTAGAAGTCATAGGGGAAGGGCAGCTGACAGTCCAGGGGTCAGGGCTGGGATCCAGTACCCAAGGGATTCGTAGGAAGTGATCCTGGTATGGTCTAGAAAAGGGAGAGATCTTGTGCACACCTCCTACAGCCCTTTGGATTCCCACCTATCTCTACTACACCTGCCTGACCAAAATGTTCTTATTTGTCCCAGTTCCTTTGTCTGCTTGACACTTTGCTGACCCTGGCACTCTCCTCTTTTCCAGTCTTGCCTGAAACACTCCTAGGTTATTTCTCCATAAAATGTTCTCAAAACCCAGCTGTCCTCTTGCAAATTCTCTTGGCAAACCTTTACCAGCAAAATATTGTAACCAGAGCATCCCACTCTGTCTTCCAAAGGCTTTCCCAGTTCTCTTGTTGTTCACCTGGTAATTCACAATTCTTTCCTGAGACCTTCAATCATTTTACTCGTACCATTAAAAAAAATGCAGTGTATTAACCTGTCCTTTAATGAAAGGATTGCAAGGTTGTGTGGCATATCAATGATCAGAAAGGAGTTAGGAAGATCCTGGTTATCGGATTCACATTATAATGTCTAGAAAGGCAAGAGATTGTGATGATTCAGACTGGTTGTGATGATTCAGTGGTCCATGGTGACCTTTTCCCCCATGATTGTATGACTGGGGAGAAAAATCTTACTTTCTCAATGTGATCCAGGTAGTAGTCAATGAAATCCTGCTGTTCCTCTGGAGTCCCACGCTCTGTGTGCATTCGGATCTCTCTCCGTGTAAAGTTGCTCAGGACATCGTAACACGCCAGAGCCTTCTTATGAGGCCCAGGGAGACGGCTCATCAGCCAGGGGAAGATTTCATAGAGCTGTGGGAGTGACACACAAGAGGTCCTGAAAAGTCTCTATCATGAGAAAATGTACTAGGAAGGCCTGCTACAAAGAGAGGTAATATTCGTGTTAGCTTGGGGTTAGGCTCTCGTTAATAAAATGACAAAGATTGTGCTTGGGCTTTCAAGCTGTGGAAAGTAAACCACATGATTTCTAGTTTTGATGGTGAGATTCAGAGTTCCACAGGCTTTCAGCTCAATCACAAGCCAAATTAGAGTTACTATAACTAGAATGAATGGTATTCATCTATGCAGTTGTTCATACCTTCGATTGCTATGAGCTGCATTCAGGCATTTTAAAAGTGAGCTCCTGCCCTCCAGTGGAGAATACTGGGAAAGGAGAAGAAAAAGTTGGAAACTCCTCACCAGGATGCTTGCCAAAGCAAGGACTGGCTCCTGGTGGCTGCTTTACAAGCTGGGCAACATCCAAAGTACTCTACCAATCGACCCCTCAAGGATCCTCCATGAAGTTTCAATTATCTGAAACCCAGACAAGCTAAGGAACAGCTACCTGACAATTTTGAGTACTCTCCTCTAGAAAGAAAGACAAGGTTATCTGACACAACCAGATGGCTTTTTCCTTCTGTTTTACCATTTGGGAAAATCTGGCCTAAGCTGATGTCAACCTATTCTGATAGCTAGAAAATTAATTCTGTTTTCCAGCATACATTTATGCCTGGGTAGTCTGTGTATTCTTGCATCTGCAAGATGCAACATCCTGTTAATAGTTCTTTTTCTGTTCAAAATATAATTTCATTGTTTATTTAACAGCAGAATTTTTATCCCTTTCTCAGCCTTCACTTTGCCGAGCTCTTCTTGTACTCTCTTAATCACACTACAGAAAGCATGTTATTAGGTGTTCACTGGGTTGAACTAGACTATTACTTGTGTCTTCTTGGCAAATCAATTCTTATTGTCAGATATCCAATTATCAATTAATTATTGCCTTATAACGAAAAAAGAAGTACTAGTCCAGTCCTTGGTAAATTCACTTAGAACTCCATAGCCTTTTTGGTTAGTTCCATCCCTGGTATTTTTTGACTTGCAAAATGTATTCAGAAGCCTTAGACACAACTGTGGTCTAAATAATCACATTAAGTTGCCCAGATTACAGACATTCCTACTCCCAAATGCCTGCCCTCTCCAGCCACTATGGCACTCTAAGTGGAATGTAGCTCTCAGTGTTCTAGACAGGACCTGCATCCATCCACCTTCCTGGGTACCTTCCAAAACTCCTCTTCCATTTATGGAGAGGCCCAGTCTACAATGTCTCCCTGTTCAGTGCCTGACAGCGTGAGATCCAGGTAAGAAATGGGGATGTGGATGCAGCAATATCCAATTTTTTGCATAATACTGCACACTTGTCACTTCTGGGAGGTGGGGAGATGGTGCCCATCCCTCTGTAATGGTTTGAACCCTGTTCTTATTTCCCCAGCAGTATCTCACTCACTGGACTAAATCAAATCAAAGCCAGGATAGGAAGAAGAGAAGAAAAGGAGGTATATTCTCTGTCCTAAAAGCAGGTGTCACCTGCCACCACTATACCAAACTTATAGGAGCAAAGCTAAACTAAGCAAAAGGGAACGTGACCACAACTCAGTGAGAAGAATGTTCCATGGGATGTGGGGAGACATCTGTATTCCAGGAATTGTTTATGTATTCTATATTTAAAAGTTACTCATAAGATGAAAGGGACAACTTCAGCAGTGGAACCAGAACTCCCAGGATATTTTTAATTACCCCTGTGCAAAGCAGGCTTCTAGTGTCAGATGGATGATTGACTCCTAGATTGTTTAATTGCTTGGGTCAATCATTCACCCATTTTAAAACTTTTGCCCAATAGTTCTTGAATCTGCATTTCTCACTCTCTGTCTTATTCAGAAAAATACATCTGATCATTCACTTACGCGATGGATGAAGCTGCCCCCAAATTTGAAGATATGTTCTGTAGCTTTAATCAGCTCATGAAAGGTCTCATCCTCTCTGGAGAAACGATGTCCAAACACGACAGCACAAATTACATTTGAGACAGAATGGACAAGAGGGAAAGAAGGATCCACAGGTTTCCCTGCAACCATAATAATGAATATCACTGTTAATGTCTACTGCTATAGTGAGAGTTCTCTAAGTTGCCCACAGAACTTTAAAGAAGAGAAGCAGCAATATTTTTGCAAAATTGTAGTATCAAACAGATTCCTCACAACCATGTTGCAATCCCAGGAATGTGTGGCACCCTAACGAGATGTCAGATGTGTAAAATATTGCATCAAACGATAGAGCAAATTTAGAGGTAAGGGGAAAAAAACCTGCAAATTTGCTTTCTGGAAAAATCAAAATATGTCTCAAGCATGGGAATGACTGAGAGCTCTATGGACAAAGGGAACCTGAGGGTAGAAGAGCAAGAAGAGAGGCAGCTTTATTGAACAAGGACACAGAGCCATGCAAGGCTACTTTGTCTGTTTTGTCTGACCTTGCTAGAGATGTACAATCTCCAGTAAGATAAAATGTTGTAAACTCCTTTCAACCAATTGTGTCAACAGTATAATAACTAATTTAAAAGCAGTTATTTGAAACCTAATCCCAAAAAAACTATTTTGTGACTATGGAATATATGACCATAAAAAACTCTATTTGTGTATGTGTTGATGCAACTGCCCAACAGCCAAGGCACAGTTCTGATTAGCAACTTACTGTTCTGGGCTTTTTTTCTTGCACACATGGTCATATGTCAATCTCTCCTAGTTCTTAAACCATGGGATTGGGCTCAATCTAGTTATTTTTGATTGGTACAACACTTGCCACAGCACGTCCTGATTTATCATGCCTTTGCATAATGATCAGTATTGGGAAATCCAGCTCACATGATCCTAACTGGGTTGATCAGGGTAGAATCTTGTAATGAAGACAAGATTCTAGTCAGTGCTTTACAGAGTGTGTGCAAATGGCATTACAAGGCTTAATTCATCAGCAATGATTCTGTTTCTTTGTGCACAAGTACAAAAGAGCCAAAAATGTGCCCTTGAGGCAAATGCCAACATCATCCTGGGTTGCATTAGGAAATTAATTGCTAGCAGTCCAAGGCAGGTGATCCTTCCCCTCTGATCAGCTCTGGCAAGGCTCAGCTGAAGTGCTGGGCCCAGCTCTGGGCTCCCCAGTATGAGACATCAGTGCATTAGAACAAGTTGAGCAAAGAGCCACAAGGACAATTAAGGAATTGAAGCATCTTGCAAAAGAGAGGCTGAGAGAGATGAATTGTTTAGCCTGGAGAAGACTTAGGGCAATATCTAAATATGTATAAATATATACATATTTTTACATGGAGGTAGAAGAATATAAAGAACATAGAATCAGACTTTTCTCAGTGGTATCAAGTGGGGCAACAGGAAAAAAATGTAAATACATCAAATTCTGTATAAACACAATAAATATTTTTACTATAGCACTCACTGAACAGTAGAACTGGTTGCCCAGAGAGGTGGTGAAGTCTCCATTGCTGCAGATATTTACAACTCAGCCTTAAGAAACCTGCTCAAACTGACCCTTCTTTGAGTGAGGGTTAGACTAGACCATTTTCAGAGATCCCTTTCCACTTAGGGTGTTCTATAATGTAAATAATAAAAAAGCTCCAGTTTTTGTTCTCAGTTTTAGTAGTTTTGTAAACAAGAATAGTCTCCTTGAAAGCACAAGAGGAACAGGGGGCTTTGCATTTTCAGTCCATTCCACACAGTGCATGACCCTGCACACTCTCTCATGGAACAAAAGCTGCCCTCAGTTTCAGGACAGAGAAGTTCATACACTAAAGACATCAGGCCAGTGGCAAAAATGTATTGATATTTATTGCAGAAATACCTTTCATACTTGCAAAGAAGTCTACCAGGTAGTGGGCTTCTTCTTGAACTCGGTGCTCCAGACCTCTTTTCCCCAGACCAAGGTTGCGCAAAGTCCTCAGAGCAAACCTTCTCTGCTGCTTCCAGGTGTGACCAGTTGCCAACATAATTCCTGCATCCATTAAAGGAAGAGCTCTTTATCATGCTAATATTAATCACAGATAAAGACTACATTAAGGGATTAACTAACCCACGGAACATAATTAAACTCTTGCATTGCCTGTGAACATAAAGGCACTAGGGAACAGCTGTGATCTAAAATCGTGTTGGTAGGCTGAAATGGGAAAAGTCAGCTGGGTAATAAGATAACTTGCAGGATTAAGTGTGATCCCAGACAATCAGGTACCTCAGGATATCTCAGCTGCTTTTCTTTATGCTCTTTGCAGTGCTTGTCTCGTGCTCTCTGCTATGCCTGAAGCTCGCCTGAATCAGGGCAATGATTCTCACGAAGGGGAAAGGGGAAAAAGTTCTGACCGTCCACAGTTAGGGAGAAAAGTTCCTTCTGCAGAGTGGAAAAGTTCAATATTTAGGCTTTGTGACAGGCTTTGTGAATTTCTAGTATGGCTGGTGGTGTGAAACCTACAGCAAGGTTGAAAAAGAAGCACACTGAATTTCTAGGCGCAACTGTGCCAGCAGGAAAAAAATATTCACAAAAGGAGTGGAATGGGAAGAAGATCCCACCATCAAAGTCACTCTTCCATGGAAAATATCATAGTGGGAGGCAGCTTGTCCAGGACAAGGAATTGGGTTTTTTCCTGCTTTTCCTGCATTTCTTTGTGCCACAACTTACCATTGTCTCATCTCATCATCTCTGAATCTGCCCCAGTATTCCATAGATATTATGAGTCCTTTTCCTCTTGCTAGTATTTTCCTCCTGCTACTCTTCAAAAGCTATTTCACCTCTCTGTACCTTGCAGTTCACCTGGCAGCCATTCCTCACAGAGAACCTCTGAAGATGGTCACAAGCTACCAAAGATATTGCAATTTATCAAGATTACATTTCTGTGCACTATTTATGCCAGGAAATTCTCACCTTTTCCTTTGGCCATTGCTCTGAAGAAAGGCGACACCAGCCTCCCAGAAACATCTTCAGGGTGTGTGGTCATGCCATCCTTCACTGCTTGAAAACCATTCAGTATAACCACTGGGGCCCACCCGAACCATAAGGTGAATATGTTGCCATGAGTTTTTGCCAGCTAGAGATGGGAGAGAAGCCAGGAAAGCACAGATGAAATCCCACACACTGCAAACAGAGGATGAACCTGTTTCTGCATTGATTGCAGGACCAGCCCTAAGGTGGAGTGATGTTTCCCACCAGACTACAATTATCACTGAGAAAGCATGAATGTTTTTTCCAACTTTCACTGCTGGAAACACCTGTGCATTCCCACTTTTCAGATCCACATGCCCATGTCAAGGAACATTATGTACCTTTTATTACTGTATATAAGCCAAGGCTCAGTTCACAATCATTCATGAGATAAAGGGTATTTTCTATTTATTAATTTATTTCAAGAGGGTTTCTATTGTTTGTACAAGTAAAGTAGCACAAAACAACACAGAACTGTCAGAGGAGTAATTAGCTCAGAGACACAGACTTCCTTCTTTCCTCCTATCTGTTTTTGATCCTGTCAATACAAACATGCTCACACACACAGAGTGCAGGGAAGTATCTTTTTACTGCTCAAGCTAGAGAGTGCCAGTGTTCAAAAATCTACAAATCCATGCTGTGACAGTAATTTTTTAATAATATTTTTTCTCTAACTCCAAATCTGATATATCATCCCTGAAAATATTTAACCCTAAGTTATATCAATTTTCACATGAATTTGTCAGATTTAGTGGCAAGGGATGATAGAAAGACACGAAGTTTCACACAAATTTCAGTGAAAATCAGTGTTAAAAGGGAATAGGTTTAAACACCAGAACGATCTTCACACATTCAGAAATTCCAATACCAGGTTTCTTAGCTCGGCAAACTGCTTTACACTGCAGTATCTTTTTCCTATTTTGCAAACCAAACCAGCAGTTCTGAACCAAACCAAGTGTGATATCACAGTGGCCACTTAACAGTTACAGTACTACCAATGTAGTTTGGGAGAGGATGTTTTCACATAGCAAACAACAGGAGAAAAGAGAAACCACAAAGACTTTTAAACAATTAGGAGTATCTGAAAATAAGTACCTTCATGAGGAGATCACGATTAAACTGAAAGTTCAGCTGTATCAGTGTCCCAAGGACTGGGAGAGGGACTGGTCCAGGAGGAAATTGTCTCCGCGCTCGCTGCAACTTTAAAAACTGCGTAATGAGAAGAAATACAGCCACTGCTACAAGAGCTTGACTTATGGTCAACATTTTAGCATCAGCCTTTACCAGCTTGCCTTTATTCAAAATTGTCTATTGAAGCTATTAAAGCTGGTTGCTAAACCAGTTTTTTCATAAGAGCTTGAATTCGCTTAATAAGTATTCCCCACCTCTAACCCTCCCTCTTTATTATCAACCACTCCCTTCTTGTTCCACTTATTACATTCTCGTGTTCTTGTTCAGCATATTAATAGATACACACCCTTCTTCTTCTCATCCAAATCATACTTATTCAATATGGATCACAGGATTTGTAGGAATGGTATCATAAAAGACAGGGGCCAAGATTATCCAGGCAATGGAGGTACATGTAAATTCTCCATCTAGATTTTCTGAGACGATTTTGAATGGTATGTGTTCCTACAAATACTCCAGGAATGCTTTTAGAAAAGCAATAGTCATACATACAAATTAAGCAGGCAAATGTAAGTGGATATTAAATCTTGGAGTTTTTAAATTGTGTTGTATATATTCCATGTACCCATTATATCTAGGAATGGCAAGGCTGATAGAAGTTAAAAGCCCACATTTATCTTAAGATACATATACAACTATCTAATGCCTAATACAAAAAGCAAAATTTGTTACACTTTTGAATGTAATTGAAAGCATAACTGGATTGATGTATGACCTCACATTTTTCTCTAACCTGTTAGCACTAGGTAAACTCACAGTGGGTTTTGTCTGCTTCTGCATTTCTCTGTTCAGTCTTGACATCAGGTGGATACCCACATGATTTGAGAAATTGTCAAAAAGTATGTGAGATAAATAATGCATATTCATAGAGAAAGTACATTTAGTATTACATTTAGTAATGATTTAAAATAAAAAGAAAAAAAACATGGGAAAAGCCTAGTAGGGATCTTGAGCTACTACCAGAACAAAGGGCCCCGGCAAGAACTAGTCATGACATGAGTGTGCATCCTTGGTAACTTGAAAACAGAGTCTGTAGCCAAGGCTCTTTGCCAAGCCTCAACACGGGCAGGAACCACAAAAACAGCACCAGGGGGTTCACTCACCACAACCAGAGCACAGAGACCAAACAAGAGGGGTTCTGGGCACCAAATAAGCAGAACCACTGCAGCCCCATGCTACAGATCCAGATTGAAATGCTTCCCTGTCAAAATTGCCCATCCCTTGAGAGCAAACACTTGTAAAAGAAACATGATTTTGCAAATCTTCTGAGAAAACTGCCAAGACTTGTGCATCAGCTCTCTTCTTGCAAGCTGACTTTGGGAGAAAACCTGTTTCCAGAGTTTGTGGTTCTGGAACATGGAAGATCCTTATCCAGAAGGAACAGCCTGGAGTCTGCCAGCACACCAGGTCAATCAGCCTTCAACCACAGCTCTTCATTACCTCTAATGCATAACTGATTAATATGGATTAATTGAGGGATGTTCATAGATTTCCACATAAGCTTTGTTTGTGTACATTGAAAAGGTGATTTTTCAAGGCAATAATTTCTAATTTATCTCTCTTCTTCAACAGGGAAAGTAAAATTCTCTTTAAAAAGTAATTTGTTAAGTTTTTCCTTCTCTCCAGTGTAATCTCACAAACTCTGTTTCTAATTCTCCAATTTATCAGAACTTTTAATTTGGAATCAATATAAGAAACTTCCTTTTCTTTTAGATATTAGAATATTTTCCATTAAAACTATTTTTCATCAGGAAAAGTAATTTTTGTCCACTGGAAGTTAAGCCCTGGTGCCTTCACCCCACAGGGGCTGCAGTCTCACACTTTTAACCAGTTTTCAGCTGGAGTGAGCCTGGATTACAGTTCTCTCACAGTGGAAAAGGAACATGACTGTGGGTTGGTCCAGGCATGGGATTTATCTTACTTTATTTTGATGGAAAATGTATTTATTAGATAGCCAAGGCTCCATTTTCTTAATAATTACCAAATGCAACCTGCAGCAGCATTTCTTCAGCACTGTCTTCCAGCTGGTATTTACGATTAGTAATTTTTAACTTGCTGAAGGCAAGCAACATCTGCCTCCCCTCCTGGACCCAGATGGATACGAATTAATCATTCTCTCACCAGTGTGGAGCTACTGCCAGGGGGATGTTTGCAGGTCCAGCATGAGGGGAATTCACACCAGCCACCTACCTGCGAGGACATGCTGGACATGGGTAGAACCATCCCATAAAGGTAATCCTGCAGGGGCAGAAACTGCCAACCCAGATTTCATCCTGTATGCACATCCCTGCCTGTTAGACTGGGGTGCTTTAAAACACAAGGTGGGCAAAGACATCTGAAAAAAATACAGCTGTGATAATGATGTCAGTCCTGGAGATGGCACTGTCAGCTAATCAGAGTATAAAAATAATCCTTTCTGTGTTGGCATGAAGTATCCCATTTGTACCTCATACAAGAAGAATGTATCCTAATGCCATGAAAGAAAATCCCTTGTTAACTGCCAATAAGCAAAGCAGCAAAAAAGGAGATCCCTTTTGCCAACTCGTTAGGCACCTGGCTCATAAAGGGTTTCCAGAACTCTTCAGCAATGCCAAATGTGCTGTTGGTCATGCTGTGCTAAATGAGGTCATCTAACTGTGATAAAGAATCCATTTTTAAAATGGAAGAAAAATGAAGCTGAATATGTTTTTGGAGTATCTGGAGCAATCATCTGAAGTAGACTATGTGGCATTAAGAAGAAGTTCCCATGTCACTGGCAACCAGTGAGCTCATAAAAAAAGATAAATTATCAACACTCTGTGCCTGCTCACTGTTGTAATTTGTCTTCCAGTTTCGGTATTATCACAATAGCACCACTTCCAGGTCCCACTCCTGCTTGTAGAACTGGTGAATATTTACATGTGCGCTCATCTGGGCAAAAGCAGAGCCTGATGCTCTGGTTCTGCCTTGTGGAAAATCCTTGCTTGTCCTGACTAATGATGGCCACCAAGTAGCTGCCTTGTGGGAGGTTCTGAACATCAGAATTTCAACTGACTGCTGTGAAAAGACAAGTAAATCATTTCAAGACTCACAGAAAGAAGCAGAATATTCTACAGTCCCTCGTGTTAATAAAGGAAACTCATTTACACCCCAATTTCAAATAGTTTTTCCAGCCTTAATTAGTAAACAGGACTAAGTTACATTCCACCTTATCACCTCATTGAGCGTTCTCGGCAGAGATCTGTCCCAGCCTGGCTGCACTCTGGCACAGCTCCCTGATAACATCTGGAGTGCCTTAGGTAGTTAATCAAGTGAAGTGGCTCCTCAGCTGGCTTATCCCCCTTGCTGCAGTTTGAGCACATTGCTGCTGGTCCTGTCCTCAGCAGGCTCAAAGACCTCTGAGCCAATCTCCACAAATACAACTGTAGCTTATGAGAAAGAATCTTTATTCATGAGACTTCCAGTTTATAGACCACACTTCAGGATCATTCTCTCTTTCCAGTTGGTAAAAAATAAGTCCCAGTTGTAATTCTTCCCTTAATGTCTTTATTTGTTACACATCAGGAGAAGTTTATCAACATTTTCCAAACAGAAAAAAAGAACAAAATATGAACCCTTTATAATTGTAGTGTTCAGGATGCATGGTCAAGAATTTTCAGGGTAGCGATTCACCAAATGAAGAGGAAAGCAAAAATCTTAGGACATGCAAAAAGGAATTCACATACAGAAGCAGTTTTAGAGTAACTCTTCCTGAATCTGCCATTTCCTATCGAGGAATGGCACAGATTTGGTAGGGAGGTGGCTTCATTGTGCTCCCAAAAACAAACTTGGTGTTGACTTCCTTCACACCTTCTGGCAGGGTAAATGTGAATGCTTGTAGCAGGGTGGAAAAGACAATAAAGAGCTCCATCCTTGCCAACAGCTCCCCCATACACACACGGTGCCCTGTGAAGAAACAGAAAAGGCAATTCAGCCAAAGGATTTCTATCATGCCTCCCTTTCTAAACTGCCTGAGATTTTCTTTGCCTGTTTCTGCAGATTTTATCCTTTTCTCTTAACTTTGCCACTTAATGATTCATAACTAAAAGGCTGCTTGTGTTTCCACAAAAAGTTTTGATCTACATTTACAGCAGGCAGTAAGACATTATGGAAATTGTCATGAGGGTGGCATAGTTTACATTTACAGTCTTCCCAGCACCATGCATTTTTCTGCTACTGCTTTGATAGCTGGTTATCTTCTCAGAGAGAAGCTGGATCTGTCTTCCAAGAAAGACTTTCCTACATGTCATTTCTTCTCTTCCAATCTTTTCCACATACAACTGGACTTCTCTCTTATTGGAGATCTTCAAAACAGTTTGTATATGCTCATTTGTAGGTGTCTTCCCAGTTATTTTGGGGAATGAACGGATCTCCGAGGAGTAAATAAATCCCTGTTCAGTGCACTTACCTATAGCAAATGGTAAGAATGCTTCTCTGTTTACAAAGTTTCCATCTTTATCCAGAAAGTGGCCTGGGTTGAACTGGTCAGGTGTCTCCCATTTTCCAGGGTCAGCCAGAACAGAGTCAATATTTGCTAAAACTATGGTGTTCTGAAAAAAAGGAGCAGTGTCTTCAACAAAAAATATGACTGTAGAATGTACTAATATTTAGGACAAAGCCTTGTGAAAGGCCATCCACAGAGACAGTCAAACCTTGGAGGCATGGCAAGAACAAGAGTTCATGTTCCTGATCAGGAAAAACCTCAAAAGCCTTTCTAAAATCATCTAATGGACCACACATAAAATTAATTCAAGCACGCAGCACGTTTGTACCTTTGGAATATGGTATCCCAGCAGCTCTGTGTCCTTCACACTCAGTCTGGGCAGTGCAATTAAGAGTATGTTACTGTATCTCTGGATCTCGTGAATTACAGCATTTGTGTAGGGCAACTTTTTCCTGTCCTCATAGCAAAACACATGGGAGCAACCCACAACAGCATCCAGCTCCTTCTGGACTTTCTCTAAGGAGGAATATTCAGCTTTAAATATACAGCAAACAATCTATAAACTCTATAATCATAATTGTTCCTGTCATTTTTTACAGTCATAATGGCATCCAAACAGATGGAAAAGATACTTTATTAAAAAAAATGCTTTCGAATTCCCATACAGATGAAAAAAATTGACATTAATGTTGTTTATAGGTTGCATAAATACTTTTTAAACTATTATTTTTATTATTACAATAGCAGATGAGGTCATTCTATAATAATAGGTGGGTTCCTGTTACATTTAGTGCTCTAAGGTGATTTATAAAAACACTTTTATTAAAATGTATTTAAACAAGCAGGTAGTCAACGGAATAAATTATTAATTGTGTGTTAGGGGAACAGTTTAGTAATTGATCAAAAATTGTTCTTCATTAAGAAACACATCGATTTTTCTTGTCATCTCTAGATGTCCTAACTGCTATTTTGTAATTGCTTGGCTTGGGAAGCACTTACACAAATTAATTTTTATCAAGGACTTCCTTTTTTTACTTACAAGCCGAGCTGAAATGGTAATTTCTAACTATTTTTTTATTAATACTACAGACTCTATCATTGCAATTAGAATTACCCCCACAAAACTTAACAGTGTGTTAATATACTCTGAGAAGATAAAAAATCATGTGAAAATTCAGTATGTGCAACCAAGTCTCAAGTTTTAAGTCTTTTGAGGGAAACAAAGATGGGAGATCCTTTCTCAGCATTTCCACATTTTCTACTTGCCAGGCTCCTGCTGTGTACCCTGGTACTCAGCTTAAACTCTCAGATATCTGAGGCCTTTAACATGAGTTTTTTACCTTCTAATCCTTTCTATCCCATACACTCTGACTCTTTTTTTTCCAGTCATTTTATTTTGTCAGCCTGTATCTTCTCTGAATATCATTATTAAAATCACACATTTTCAAGCTGCTCACCCCAATATTAGCACTATCACACAGTATTTAAATTATTTCTGATGCGAGAGGCCAGGAGCAAATCAAAGAGCAGGAGTCAGGGATTTAAAAGGATGACCCAAAAGCTCCTTAGTGGAAGTCTAAGCATTACTGCCTGTGGAAGGGCAATGGTGCAATTTATCTCATCTGAGATTAAATTCCTCCAGCTGATTAAATTAATCACACCCTGCATTCTGTTTAGATCTGTTAAAAACTAGAAAACAACAAAAAAAACTACCTTGAATGATTTGTCTGTGCGTTAGAAAGGATACAGCAAGAAACAAATGCAGCTCACCTGATTCATACTTTAATAATTAGTTCCTCTAATTCTCTTTGAACAGGCACCACCACTATGTGAACTTGAGTCATTGCTAGAGCTGCAGACCTCTTTGGATGTGCTTACCTTGAATGTCAGGATAAATCACCATGTAGAGCAATGCCCACAGTAAAGTGGTTGCTGTAGTTTCTGTGCCTGCTATAAAGAGGTCAAAAACAGTCTGGAGTAAGTTTACTTTGTCATATGTTGCATCAGCATCTCCTTTAGCCTGCAGATATGAAAAGAAAGTTATGGCACACAAAAGAAGAGGTAAACCACCTGGAGGAATCATACACTTCTAAGTTTATATCAGACATCATTATAATCAAAGAAATACTTAAAATCCCTTGTTGTTAGTGAAATGTGAGAGAAGTTCATAAGTACTCACTTTGTCTATCTCATCCAAATAGTAATCAATAAAATGTCGATTTTCATCAGGTTTTCTTTTTCCTTTGTGACTTTCAAGTTCCTTTGCTAACAGAGCATTCACAAAATCTATACAGGACTTAATCTTTTTAACAGATGGCAGAAAATGACCAGCAAGCCAGGGAGACAACTCATATATCTGTAAAAGAGATATTTTAGATATGTGATATTACCTATAGACATGTGACACTTAGCAAACTGAATTTGAATCCTAATACAGTCTTCTGGGTAGTGGAAAAAGCAAGTGAAACACTGGTGACTGAATGAGAGTTAGATTGAAGGGATAGTGCCTATCCCATGATTCATTAAAGATTAAAGCCTTTCTTAATTCTATTTTTCTCTGGAACAAAATCAAAATTTCTCTCGGTTTTATACTATATATATATGTAGAGAGAGAGAGAGAGATTATATAAAGATAAATGTGATGCAGAAAGAATGAATGAAATTCCTCTCTACCCCAATTCTTTGCTAGGTTGAACTTTGCTCAACTGAACCAAGAATCTCCCACAAAACCTGTCTCAAACCTCACTTTATCCAACAAACATATAATTTCTGTTTCATCACTAAAAAAAACCCCAGATCCAGGCTGACTTCCTTGACACATGTTTTAAGTGAAAACAGAACTATCCAAACCTAGGTTTATTTTCTTACATTGGGATAGTGAATGCATGAGGATTTTGCTCACGTTCACCTTCTCATAGATAAGAAGCAAATAGATCACATCTGTGTGATTTGCAAAACTACTCAATGACACAGAAATACTGACTTGTGTGGATTCCCTCCCATTTATTCCTTGTTCTAAACATATTCACCTTGTCCTTATACTCTCACAAAGCCACATATCAGCACAAAAGAAGTAAAACGCTTCTTGCATCCATTCCATTCTTCTACTTCATTTCACTTCCTTTTTCCCCCTTTTGCAGACTGCATTATGTCCTTCCAGTTACAGAACTACTGCAGCTTAAATTATCCATCAGGCCATAACTTCTGGGCTCACCTATTTAAGTGGCAGGTGCATTACAGAGATTTATCTCCCCACAAGCATGTTCAGATTCCCAGCTCTATTTCTTCTTTGCCCTACTGCATAATTTTAGCACTACCTGTCCACTTACCAAGAAAACAGGTAAGTACAGCCAGTCACTAAGGGATTGTACATTCCTGTGAAAGCACTGTGGAGAGCGGGACACAGTGAAATGTTGGACCATAATGTTTTTGTTGGCTCTGGACACACTATTAAGGTGTTTTAAAAACACTTTATACAAATACCTACTAAGAGCAGTTTGGAAATAGCTGAGCCTGTGTCTACCCTGATTAGAAGGGTAGCTTAGGAATCATTTCACTGACATCTTCTGGGATAGTTACTAATAAGTAATTTTATTTTAGCTTATCTACCAAAAGTATCAAATTAGTCCTCAAATCCTCTAGGCCCTTACTTACAGCAGTTGCCAGTTAGCCAGAGATGGTGCAAATCATACAAGACACAGAACTGGATGAGTTCCAACAAGTTCTGGAGAAGCAGCTGCCTCATGCATGGGTAAATTCACTTTTTGACTATGCACAGTACTGTGGTTCCCTTTCATAAATAGCTCATAATAAAACTGCCCCTGTCTGAGGCCACCTGTTGTGCTGCTTTGGCAGCTGCAGTCACAGATGCAAGTAGAGATGTAAGAGAGAATTTCTCTCTCCAGTGGACCAGATGTGAAGGCAGAAGTTGGATGGAGAGAGATACATGCAGCAGCTAAAGGAAGGTGACTTCATGCATGTCACTGCATTCTTGTGTAGAAGTGGTCCAGGTGTTGCTGCCAAGAACTGTAGCAACAAGCTGCCATTAAGGAATTTCATACCTTTGCACAAAACAGTTGCTTTGCTCCAGTTTCCATGAGGTTGGCTGGCAGTAGTGAAGGAAGCACTAAAAACCCATTTACCCTTGACATTTGTTGACAGCTGTGTCACATGATAGAGTGAAGAGAGACAGTTTGCCAGACAGAAATTAGGATAAGACTATTTCAGAACTTTCCAGATTTTAACCCACATTTTACTACTGATTCCAGGTATAGTTTCAAACACTGGAGTTGTACAGGTAGCACTTTTGCAAGAAAGTACTTTGTACATCTCTCAGCCGTGTAACAAATCTTTGCATTTTCATCCCTGTTCCCTAGACACAGGAAATTTTTGCCCTATGATGAAGCATAAGCTGTTGAAACAAATTTTGAACTAGGCATCTGGAAGCACTGTTCTGATGTGCTCTCTAGAAATTCCAGGCGCTCTAGTATTTGTTTTTGTTACAAAAGTAACACACAAGTTGCCTTTTTGAATTGTCTATCTACAGAGAGCAAGCAAACAAACAAAATTGATTTTCCTCACAAAAAAGGAGATGCTGTTCAAAAATGCTGCCAGGGTGTCAAAGGATTCAATCAGGCGGTGAAAATTCTCATCATCTCTGGAGAAACGATGTCCAAAAATCATAGAACAAATCACATTTGAGACTGTATGAACAACAGGCATAGTGGGGTCCAGAGGTTTTCCTGTAAACACAAGGAACTGTATTCACCATTAAGACTTACTGTTCCTGCTTTTCCCACTGACAGGAGAGCTGATAAAATTTCATAAATATTTCTGACATTAATTAGATCACTGGATGGCAAATTGTAATTTATTGGTAAAAGGCATGAATAAAAATGTAACTTCAGATATCTAAAACCCACTGTTGGTTAAAAAAAGGAAAAACTGCTGGTGGGAATGGAATTAGTAGTATTAATTATAAAAATCTTGATTCTATCAAACCTTGGCATCAGCAGATCTTATGTTTGGCAATAACCAGGATACATTAAATACACAGATGAGTTAAGAAGAGAGACACCTTCTATTCTTTGCTTATATCATTTTGCATTCAAATATTTCAACTTACCCATGGATTCACCCCATTTTTCAGCAGCACAACCTGAATTAACTCCCTCTCCTACCGAGGAGCTCACCATAAGCTGTGTGAGCTGAGATTTTTTCTACTGCACTTGACAGAGAAGAGCACAGGGCTGTGCATCCTTAGTCAAAACTTTGCATATTTTGTGGGTTTTTTCCTCTACACAGGAATAGGAGGCATTGATTGACACTGATTTTGTTACTGTTTCCTGTTACCCTGATGCTGTTACCATAAGTAACATAAAACTGACTCAGATGTAATAACACTGATAGGGACCAGTATATATATAACCAATATATTATAAATACAAAACTAGATATATATATATAACAAAACAATAATTTCTAATTCTGTGAACTCAGTGTGAGATTTCACACTTCAGCAAGTGTGAATCATGCAGGTAGCATATACAGACTTTTGAGACTCAGCTCTGCACATATATATTTGAATCCATTTTTGTAATCAAAATGTTTCAAAAGCCACCAGTGCCCCATTCTCCAGGGGCACAGACTGCCCTGCCCACCCTCACATACCATTTGTTTTCTGTAGGTATTCCACCAGGTGAGCAGCCTCCTCTTGCAGTAGGTAGTCCTGGTCTTTTTTCCCTACTCCCATTTTCCTCATTGTTGCCATCCCAAAACGCCTCTGCTGCTTCCAGAGATGACCATTAGAGAACATAACACCTAGGATCATAATGAACTAATGCTGTCAGTTCCTGCTAAATTAATGGATTAGTACAGTTGATACATCCAGAAAGCTTCTCCTTTCTTCTAATTCTTTCAAACTTTTTACAGCAGTCTGGCAATATTCCTCTTTTCATTCTTTTTGTATTATAGCCATTTATTTTCTGTATAGAAGCTTTTACATTAACTCTGTTCTGTCATTATTTTTCTGACAGGATATAGAATAGAACTGTTTTTAAAAACTCATTAAAATAAAAACTTTTTTCCTAATGTAAATTAAGGACTTTGAGGCTCTAAACCAATATTCAAAACTAGGGATAGAACACACTAAAAGAATTCATGAGAATAATATTTACCGTTTCCACATGTCATCAGGTGAAAGATTCTGGTTATGGGCCTTCCAGCAACATCTTCAGCATGGGCAGTCAGACCTTCCTTCACTGCCTGAAACCCTTGCAGGACAACTGCAGGAGTGTTTGAAAACCATAAGGTGAAGATATTACCATGAATGCTGGCCATCTGTAGAACAAAGTAGAATCAGAATAACATGAGTGAGAACCAGTGCTTTTAAATAAAAGAAGATGAACCAGATCTTCTCCCTGGGCAGATGCCCTAAGGGTGACTGATATTGAGAACAGAGCATCAGGTATGTTCCATACAATGTAGTCTGAAGTCAGGTTTCTATCTAAAGTCTCATTTATTAAAGGTCATAATGTTTCTAAAATGTCAGCCAATATTGCCAAAGCCTGTGATGTTGTTTATTATGTCTTATGATTCAAACTCATTGTAGATGAGTTCTTCTGTACCCCCCACTTGCTACAAGACAGCAGTAGCTCATGAATTTGATGTGAACCATCTACAGATTCCCCTTTGTGTGTCAAGTGCAGCAAAAGCAGTCGAGGAGCTGAGTAGTGCAGGAATCACCCTTTCCTTTCCAGCTCAGCTGTGGCAGCCTTGCCTTCAGCTGCCATGCACACAGGCACCACTGGCAGTGGGCAGGGCAGTCCTTCTCCTGGCTGCTGATTTAGGAGCTAGAAAATTAGCAAAATAGGTTGAAAGAGTGAAGTGTTGCCATGACATCCAAACAAATGCAGGACTAGAGGATTGCAAAATTTTGCTGCCACACAAGGAGCAAACACAAGGGAATACTTATGGCATAGTGAGCAAAAATGTATGTGCTTGTGATTGCACATTTGTGTTTAATTTCATTTTTGTAAGGACCAGTTCGTGGCTTTTGATTCCTTGGGATGACCAGTACTACTCTTCATGTCTGGGATGTCAGAAACAGAAGAAAACACAGCAGACAGGCACTAACTACTATTTTATGTTATGGAATAATACCACTTTGCCTTGAAATATGCAGCCCAGGAGGACAGAACAGGCAGGACATGGAAAAACCAGGGAAAGGGAAGGTTGAAAATGAAGTGGGAGAGTGAGGTGCTGTTACTTCCACATTTAAATGTTCAATATTTAATACAGATGTATAAGAACTATAAAACAACAGGATACAAACTTCAGAAGTGCTGCACATTACAACTGGACTTAGAAAAGGGTTTGAGCATACTATGAATTATTTTAGCCATTTAAAACTCAGTGTTCCTAAGCAGACTGAAATCTCTTGTGAAAATATGACCAAATTGTATGTCAGAAAAAAAATTATTCTAAGATCTTTCCAAAAATCCATTGAATAAGTTTTTTAAAAAAATGTTCCTGTCTATACTGGAAACACACATGTCCTGAGTAGCTGTTTAATGGGATATTTAGAAAAAGCCAGTGCAACAACAGTCAAAACACAGACATCCAAAAGACTGCACAGAATTAGTGAGTCTACTTTAAGATGCATCTTTTTCCTATATGTAAGACACAACTATTATCATCATGATGGTTTTGTTCATATGCACATAAGGTACTAAATATATATTTTATAGTAAGTGCAAATTTTCACACAAAGAAACAGGTATTTTAATTATCTTCACCAAATGTATTTCTACATTTATGCAATTTAGAACAAACCCTTCCCTAGAATTCAAAATAAGACTGTGTTAAACACATTTACTTTTTGATCAGCTTATAAGTCCATTAATAAATTGCCAGAAAATACATACTTTTTTAAGATGCTCATGATGAATTTTGAAGTTCATCTGCAGCAGATTTCCAAAGAAGGGATATGGAGTTGGTCCAGGTGGAAATTGTCTTCGCATCCATTGCAATTTCAGAAACTGTATCAACAGCAGAGACACCACAAAAAATACCAGCGCCTCACTGATTGTTAACATTTTACTTCTGATTTACACAGCTACGTTGTCTCTTTACAACTGCTGTGTAGACAGAGGAGAGATCCAGTTTATCTTGCTTTTGGGGTACCTCCCTGAAAAGAGAAAAAATACTCGACACTCCTGTGACTCACAGTGATAAAGAGGTCTTTCCCCTCTTTATCACTTTTACTTCCTGATCCCAGGGAATTAAGTGTTCTTATTTTTATGTATATATGGCATCATTCCGTTATATTGCAGCCACACATCCGTAAATCATTGCCTCTTCAAGGGACACAAAATGTAGGTTAATTATACACCTCCTTGTGCCATGACTCCTGCTGTGACAAAAATCTCTGCCCACGGTCCTGGTTTCATAAAAAACCTCTTGCAAGAATGAGAAATTAAAAAACATTTCCTCAGGGTTGGCTGTACACCCAAGGGCAGTGGGGAAAAGTTCAGGCTCATCAGTGGCCATCATATGCACCAAGCATATACTCTGCTACTTAACTCACCCCATACTGTTGATTCAGATGTTCTCTGCTATTCCTTTAATATTTTTTCTCACAGTTTATACTGAAAGGTGTTTGGGGCAAGGCTCTATCTTTTAATTTTGCGCCTAGTGCATACAGCCCATAAAAGACTCCAGCTGATCATTGGGTAACAGGAGTTTGATGGTAATAATGATGTAACACCCAAGTATCCTCCCACTCCCTGCTCAGCTGCACAGGGAAGTGGGGCTGCACAGTCTCTTTGACCAAGAAGAAAGCAAAATTTCTTCACCCCTCCACCTGCCTCTGGCTAATCCCCCTGGATTGCCTGCAGCAGGAACAAAGATGACATACAGCTGCCTCTGAGACCTTCTTTCACAAGTGCTCTCATGCAACTGAGCAACTCCAGCTCTGCAAAGGGTGGCATTTGAACAGGATCAACACAGATTTGGCACTTGCACAGGAGCAGCATTAGCTTAGACTCAGCTCATCTGACTTAGGCAGCAGCATGTGGCACTCTAGAAAGCCACCTAGATGGCCTTGCTGCTCACGTACTAAACTTACAGAACTGGCAGGGCTAAAAATAAAAGTTGTGAGGTGTGAAGGACATAGGTTTACTCCAGAAACAGGGCAGAGAAATAACATTTACCCATCTTGTTGGCTACTGATCGAACTTAGAGCTGGGATCTACCTGAAAAACTGAATTACCCACTTTAGAACTTCTAGTTCCTTCACTGGTGGTGCATTTTCTGTCTCTCAAACTGCTCCCAACTCAGTTTAGTATTTTCCAAAGTGTTCCCAGGAGGAGACTGACAGCCCCAAGTCTTGACTGCCCTGCCCACTCACAGCCCCCTCTGGCTCCTGTGCAGTCCTGGCTGGCTGCTCTGCGTCCCCCCTGGCTCTCCAGGCTCACTCTGCCTTTTCCACTCAGCCATTCTGGTGATTGCACCTCTCAACCAAGACATGAGCTGCCTGCACATAGGAAGGCAGCTGCCAAACAGCTTTGCCAAGTCTTTGGGAGAGATGTCAAACAAATTGCTTTTCTCTTCATACAAGATGGTGCTGGAGAATTGGGAAGAGAGAAACCTGATCAGGTCTTGTAAGCTGTATTTGCCACAGCTTCCATGAAGAGAATTGAATACCTGGAGAAGTGGGGTTGGAGCTGGCTGACAGCTGAGAAGAGCAGAAAGGTATCTCTAACAGCTGAATCCATCTCCCTTCACTCTTGATGGGAGAGTTGCTGGCCTGTTCTCTTCTCCCGCTTCCTTTCAGACCATGACACAATGGATAAACAGAGCAATGCCAACAAGTCCTTGAAGCATGCTTGCAGTAACAATTCTCAAGTCTTTTCTTCAAGGAAAGAAACTTGTAGAGCAACGGTAACCCTCACTCTGACCTTGGGTTTTAAATCTGACTGGGTGGCTAACAAGTCCAGCCTCAGTGAGAGTGGCTTCTGGTGCTTGCCATCCACTGGCCCTGCTTGGCCACTGCTCCTGCCAGCTGCATCTTGCACAGCTCTTCCCTCAGCGTGCATTTGGACTCAGCAGGCTCAGCTCAGCTGCCAGAAGGCTGCTTGTGTGCAGCTGCCCATCTGCCCACGGAAAACTCTCCAGAGCTTTGATTCTCTCACAGTTTTGGGGAACACCACATCAATGTCTCCCTCCTTTTCAGGCACCAAGCTTTGCTGCACAAGACTGCAAATACTGCAAGCTGCCTCCTGAACTGTGTTTTTGGGCATCAGTGAAGAGACATGGCCAACCTAAACTGCTATACATTGTCATTACAAACCCTGGTGTGAGAGAGGATCCCCTCCTTCATATAAATTTGGCCCTTAAATCCACCACAGAGTATATGTTAAAAAAATATATATATATTTCCAGACCAGCCCAGTGGTCCTTATCTGTTTCCACCCACTGCATTTCACCAGTAGTGGGGCTTCCCCCTGCAATTTCCAGCAGGCAATAGGAGGGGTTTGCCTTTGCTCTTGTCCTGAGTAATGAGCCTCACTGCCAAATGCAGGCCTGCACTGTTGTCTCTCTGTTGCTTCCAGTCTCAAGCAATCATCTGCCCATAGCTCTTGGGTAAATGGACAAAGCTGCACCCAGCAAGTTGAGATGCCCCTCTGCAGCTTTGTGTTCCCATGCAACCACACCTGGGAGCTCTGGCAATGCCCAGAGCCACCACCTCTGGGAACAACATTCCCACACACCATTCTGGATTTGAGAATGTGTGGGAAGACTACTCAAAATCCAGTTCTGATGTTTCTGCTCCCTCCGGTAAGACTCTGCTGAGTTTCTAGTAAGACTAGACAAAGCAATAATTGTCGACATTTATTTCATTTGTAACACAGCAGGAAAAAGAAAGAGTACAGACACTTTCCAGACACAGGAAACCAGAGTATTTTTTCAGAGCTGGCTTCTAAGACATGTAACACAACAAGGAAAGCTTTGCACTGAATTTGAGCTAAAAATGAGAACCCTAAAGCTACACAAATACCGGCACTCTACCAGACCTGTGTCTTTGCCTCTTAAATCTCTGATGTTGAGCAATTTAGCGCAGAACTGCACAGAGCTTGTATGGATGGGGTTTCATGGTGCTCCCAAAGATAAAGTCTGTGTTGATTTCCTTGATTCCTTCTGGTACAGTGAACTTGAATTTCTGCAACAGGCTGCAGAAGATGATGAAAAGCTCCATCTTGGCCATCGTCTCTCCCAGACAAACACGGTGACCTGCAAGGGGTGAGCAGAAGAAATCAGCCCTCACCAAGGTCTGCAACCAGCACCTGCTTTTCACAGGAGCATTGCTCATCAAGGAATAAAGGGCTTTGCTGAATTTGACAATTTCCTCTCAGATTGAACTGGACACACAGCTGAGATGTCTGCAATTCATCTTTGCAGGATCTGCCCAGATTATAGAAAAGATTCCAGAGATGCTTCTCAGATGTTTCATTCTTGCTTCCTAATCTATAGGACTCTCTAATTTTATGAAAGGGATTTCAGTCTTTTGATTCCAAATAAAAACAAGAAGAAAGCATCTTTAGGTTCCCTCACAGTTTCTGCTGACTTATCTTCCCTAATAACAGTGAAAAATCAGAAGACAGATGACAGTCTACAGCTGATGAAATGTTTTCCTACATAATGGTTTCAGTGAAAGGAACTTGTTAAAGAAAAATCTCTTCCCAATTTATCAATTAACTCTGTCCAGGATATAATTCCCATAGACAGACAGTGACAAACTCTGAAATGCAATGGTCAAGTCATTCAATTTGGATGTAAGAAACCAATTCCTCTTCTGCCCAATTTAGACCAGAAACCTGAGCCTGACATTTTCACATCTCAGCTGATGGCTCTGACAACCAGGCACCTGGCATGATGCCCCAGAGATTTTGTTTGTTTAAGCTTCTATAAACTCACACACTGGTGAAAGTGATTCCAGAAGCCCCACAGCAAAGACATAGGCTTGTGGATGTATTTGATCCAGCTTCTGGATCATCTTTCTGCTCTGATGAATACTGAATTATTTATACCAAATCAATCAGCTCCAGCACAGCAGCCTGCCACAGAATATCAACTGTAATGGCATAACCTGGCATATACAGAGCAGGACCAAGGGCAACAGTGTAAAGACTCAGGTTCCAAAGTTATTGGGAATTCTGGGGCCTTTTACTTTTATTTTCTCTGCATTTTCACAAAAATCTAAGATTAAGTGTTTATACAATTGCCAAACAACTTATTTTTGCAGTCAAACATTTTTCCAGGCTGAGAAAACCACGTGCCCCTTCATTTTGGGATTACACTACCCTTTGGCTTTCTCCACAATGAAAATAACACAGCTTCATCTAACCCACACACCTTGGCTCAGTTCTCAGTGCACTCACCTGCTGAGAAGGCTAAGAAGGCCTCTCTGGTCACAAAATTTCCATCCTTGTCCAAGAAATGGCCAGGGTTGAACTGGTGAGGCGTCTCCCAATAGGCAGGGTCAAAAAGAGCAGAGTCTACATTTGCCATAATTAGCGTGCCCTGAAAGGAAGATGCATTGGCACAGTTCTGTCTGTGCCAACAGACAGATTCCAGCTATAATTCTGCACATGGAAAGGCAGTAGAAATGAAAGATGACATAATCAGGGAAGAAACAGTAATCTCAAGGGTTCTGAGGGTTTTTTTCCTCAAAAAATAAATAAGCAAATAAACTTCAGTATTTCCGGTTCAGGGATTCCCCTGCTGTATTCCTTCATGTCTGCTTGTCCAATCTGTTAGCAAATGCCATAGAATGTATGGTCTGCAGTTCTTTAGCACCTTATCCTAAATCTAGTGGAATGATCTTTCTGTCCTGAGCTGCAGGGGAATGGGTTTAATGGTCAACCTTTACTCGTGGCCAAAGACCACATTGGGCTGGAAGGGATATCTGTACCTTTGGAATATGATACCCCAAAACTGTGGTATCCTTCACAGCTTCTCTAGGAAGTGTGATTAGAACGATGCTGCTGAAGCGGATGATCTCATGAACCACAGCGTTTGTGTACGGCAGCTTCTTCCGGTCCTCGTAGCAGATGAGATGGGAGGGACTCAGAACAGCATCCAGCTCTTTCTGAACTTTGTCTAAAAAAAATGTAAATACCCATTAGAGATAAAAAAACACCTTTTGGCATGAAACAGTGCTTTCATTCCCTTTTTGGAGTATAGTAGTGATAGAAAAAATTACAATATATAAAGAATTTATACTTACCATATCTTAAAGTGTAAATGAATTTATACAACTAGCTAGTTAGGATTCTACTACATTCTGCTTCCTAGTTGATAGGTTCCATGTTCAGACCCTCTCTCCACAAACCCAACAGATTTATGGAGCATTATATTTAAAGGAGGGGAGAAAACTGTAAGTACAAGACCTTCTTATTAAGAGATCAATTCAGTTAAGTTGTTGATTTTACTGCAGGTAAATGCAAACTCACAACACACTAATGAAGGTGTTGCAAGCAAGCCATCCTATCAAGCTGATACGTGTATAATGCTGAGAATTGAAACAGGATCATATTACTAAACCATCACCAAGTGTTTATCTCTTTGGGCTGCCATCTAAGCTTCAGTAACTATCACACTTTATACAGTCTCAGATGGTTTGGGGTCAGATTTCATACTTAAAACTTAAGCTAGTAAACTAAGAAGCATTTTTTCTTTATAATTTATCAGAATTTGAAATGCATGTGTGTGCATAGGGCTCCGTTCTTCTAGAATTCTAGCATCACAAGCATGAAAAGAATTTCTAGCCCCCAACCTGAGAGTCAAGAACGTGTACTTGGCATAGAAATTCATCACCTCTGAAAACCCTCTACCAAATCATCCAAAAACTTTGAAACTAGTGTGCAGCTATGCTCTTGTCTAGAATTTCTAGATCTTCTTTTTTTCTTCCCATTATTTTTTTCCTTCTCTATTTAACATTCCCATATATTAAAATAAATGTATCTATTTTACAGAAATTCAACTGATGTCTCAGTTAATGAACTCAAATAATATGATCTTATTACACATTCTGGATACCAGAAAAGCATCACTTTTCCCTAACCCAAATTCTTATTTCACCTCGTGTGTTTTCAGCCTGTATCTTCCATTCTATGCCTACAGTGCTGAAACAACCTGACAAAAATCAACAAGACCCAATACAGTATCAAAAGCTGAATATCTCCAAAATTATTTTAAAATCTCTTTCTGAATTTGTTTTACTACATTGGCTTATTAAGAGCAAAACTCAGAAATTATCTTTGAAAAAAAGAAAGCTTAATCTTAAAAAAAAACATGATCCTAGCAAAAAAAAGAGGTGTAACAGAAAACTTCTCTATTTGAATCATATCCATGCTTGTGTGTACGACTCACCTTGGATTTCAGGATAAACCAACATATAGAGCAGAGCCCAGCGCAGAGTGGTGGCTGTGGTCTCTGAGCCACCCAGGAAAAGGTCAAAAACAGACTGCACCATGTTGTCTTCATCAAATGTAGAATTGGAAACATTTGTAGTCTACAAGCATCAATGAGAAATGTGAAATGGGGTATAGCTGTGTAACAGCACTGAGACAGACAGTGATCACTGTATCTAAAGGAATAAAATTTCTAGAGGACAGAGAAAACACTAATACTTGAGCACAACACAGATATAGGCAAAGACTTTACCCAAATGAGTACACTGATATTGTTAAATGACAGGTGCTGTTGAATGTGTCAGGTGTATAAGTCCTGTTATGCTGCCTTCTGAGGTGGCATGTTAACTTCTGTTAACTTCCACAGCAGAAAAAAACATTTCAAGGTAGTTTTATCCCATCTGTGCCACTCTGCACATTTGCTGATTTCAGCAATCCATCTAATATATAATGTTATCTTTTTAAAGATAACAAGCTTTTTGTCAGAGCAGAGACTGCCAACATTTTAACATTGTCATGATACATACAGCACTACTAAGTACAAAAAAATACAAAAAGGCAGAAAATAATCAGAATTAGGGAGCCATCTAAGTACCTACACCCTTTCAAGGTCCTCCCTATTGCCCAGCCCTCACTAAGGATTCCACAGTATGATAACAAACCAATGTGTACTTCTAGAACAAGTTATTGGACTAACTATTCAAAGTTAATCTTTTGAGTTTGACAGCAGAGTTTTGAAGCTGTATTTGCAGAGCTCTGCTGCAATGTTGCTGTGGACAGACAATAGCAGGGAAGGGGCAGGGAACCCATTATGGCTGGATCTGTCTCAGGTACAGCATTAATTACTCACTTTCTCTATCTGCTTCAGGTAAAAGTCAATGAAATCTTCTGGTTCATCTATTCTGCCTTTTTCCCTGTGGCTTTTGATTTCCTGCCTTACAAAGGAACGAACAAAATCCCGGGAAAATCTTGCTTTATGTAGAGGTCCTGGGAGGTGCTCTGACAACCACGGGAACACTTCACTTATCTGGGGAGTAAGAATTCAGCAGAGGCAGTTAGTGGCACTACAGAGAAGCCTTGTGATAGAGATATAGCATGGACATTTTTGGTGCTAAACTGATGAATTAATCTCTGAGAAAAATCCTGTGGCACCAAAAAGAAATGTTTAGTACATGTTGATTACATAAACACACTTTAAAACTGCAAATTAGAGACAGCACAGTTTCCACCCTGGATTTTTCCCATCCTTCCTGTATAACTCCATTTGTATTTACCCTGTTAATTCACCAACAAAATAGTCTGCTTTTGCAGATAGATGCAACGTGTTAATAAATCTAATATTAATAAACATTTAAGTCTATTACCTTAGCACCAAAAAAAAAAATTATCTTTCATTCTTGCATAGAGTATCATCCTTTCACCTTAACAATACTAGTATTTCCATTACACCGAAGGTCATTATCCCAAGAACATTACCTTTGCTACGACATTCTAATAAAGATTATTAACACAATACTCATAATTTAATCATGTCAAACACAAAGCACTGCAGGTCCAGTTCATATTCACAGTCAGAACATTTATCAGTATTCAATAATGCAATACTTTAGTAATATATATACTGATATAATTATATTACAATAAATAATGATTTCAGTAACCAAAGGAACTGCATATTAGTAATATTTTAGTAAGTAATATACAATATCATAAGTAATATTCTCACATAATAAAAGTGGCTGTTTCCAAAAGCCACTATACAATTGAAGGCTTCAATCAGCTGGCGGAAGGTTTTATCCTCTAGGGAGAAACGATGTCCAAAAACCACAGCAGAAATCACATTGGAGACAGCATGGACAACGGGGAAGGAAGGGTCAACAGCTTTGCCTGCAGACAGAGAAAAACATTCATCTCCAAAACACTTCGTTCTCCTCCTTTGCTATTTGGGAGAACAAGATTAGGGCTACATTTTAAAATAGATGTCCTCTATGATATTTACACTGTTACTCAGAAACATCCAAAATTCACTAGGAAATGTAACAAAAGATAAACCCCACTCAAAAATGAGGACAGGAAAGCGTCAAATCGTTAACTCCTGGACTTGCTTTTTAATTTGCTTTCCTTTTTGCTTGCTTTTTTCTTTTTTAAACTCAATCTTTTGATTCCAAAACACAAATTGCGGAGGTCCAGCTGTACAATAATCTCAAGGGTTCTGAGGGTTTTTTTCCTCAAAAAATAAATAAGCAAGAAAACTTCAGTATTTTGGGTTCAGGGATTTCCCTGCTGTATTCCTTCATGTCTCTTTTTCCACTCTGTTAGCAAACGCCACAGAACGTGTGGTCTGCAGCTCTTTAGCACCTTATCCTAAATCTACAAATCTATGATGTGCTCCAAATCCATTCAATTCTGTAAGAAAAGTAGCCTTTATCCTCAGAGCCAAGCAGTCTGTACTGTGTCTGCCCCCAAGCACTTTGTCAATGCCATACCCTCTTTGTCTCTGAAGAACTCGACCAGGTAATGGGCCTCGGTTTGTATCCCACGCTCCATTCCTTTATTCCCCATTCCCAGTTTTCGGAGAGTTCCAATTCCAAAATGTCTCTGTTGTTTCCAGATGAGACCATTTGAGACCAAGATACCTTTAGCCATTGAGAATGAATTTTATGTCATGTTAAAGTTCATACAGTTGTAAATGATAACACAGTAAGAGTCATCTTCTCGTCATGCTGCAAAGAGGAGGGACACATCGGTTCTTTGAATTGAATGTTATTAGAGGCAGAGGAAACACCTTGGTTAAGATATTCCCATCCCTACAAAAAACCCACTTGGATCTCTGGACTCACACACCTACCTTCCAAACCTAGTTCTATTTTTGATGAAGCATCTGTCCCTGGTCTTTGAGGGATCCTGTTCTACCAGGATCTTTACACCAAATATCAAGTTCTCTCTCATCCTGGAAAGGTCCCTTCTGGAAAGACAGTGAAGCCAGGGCAAGAACTATCCAGCCAAAATGAGAAGGAAAAATAGGCTTTAGCCAATCTGCAAACAGCTTCTTAGGATAAAGAGCTCCTGTGGGACAGAAAAGAATCCCAGGCTGCTCTGCTGTGAGTCTGTGTTCTAGCAGAGACCATCCAGCATGAGCCATTTAATCTGCTTGGTGGGGAAGTTCCCTCCACCAGTCTAGCCTGCACTTCCCCTGGGAAAGCCAGTTTGCTCCCCAAGACAGCTGCTTCACTACAGACTGGGATTACTCTCCCCTCTTCCTGCTGCTGTCCTGGGAACCAGGAACAGGCAGTATTTGTGTGGCAGAATCACAAATTGCAGCTGAGCTGCAGCTGTTTTTTAAAGCCACCCCTGCTACAAACTGTGAGTTCTGGGGCACTTGTCACAACCCAGCTGCTTTCTCCACAACACTCAGATAAAAAGTGGCAATACAGATCCTTCCAAATTGACTGAAATGGCCACACACTTGATCTCTATTCCTTCAAGTGTTTTTATTTACTTACATTAGCCAGTATTACAAATTAAAGATTCCAGACTGTAGTTCACATGAAATAAATCCTGACTGAGGATAAGGGCGTCTGCTGTACATTCTCTGGATAAGAGGCTGATGGAAACAAGTTCAATGATTTTTGTTTTAAACACATCACTATCTCTATTCTCCATCCATTGTGATTCAGCAGTGTTTGTGATAGCATAATACATTCTTTGAACACTCTGGCTAATAAATTTAAAGTTCCAGGGACCTTCCTGTGACTTTGTACTTCAGAACAAGACTAGATCAAAGTTCTGTATATGATTTCCTTACAGCAGCCTTTGCTGTAAACAAACAGCTGGGAGCACAAAGATTTACTTTACTCTCAGCTTGCAGAGGAGGCTGCAGGTTCAGGATTATTTCAAAGCAGGACACACAGACAACACTAAGAAGGGACAAACAAGACCATACTGCTCTGATAAGATTCTGAAACACATGAGTGACAGCAGGATTCGGAGACCACTTTGGATGATGCTTCAGAATTGTATCATCCACCTTAAGCAGACAGAAAAAGTCAGTTGGGAACTAACGGGTTTTCAGTAAGAAAAACACAAAAGGAAACAAAAAAAGCCAAGGATTAAGTCCTTCCACAGACATGAACATCTTACCTTTTCCACCTGCCATTTGGTTGAAAATGTAGGTTTGCAGTCGCCCTGAAACATCCTCTGAGTTGTTGGTGAGACCATTCTTCACAGCTTGGAACCCATAGAGCACCACCATACGTCTGTGACCCATCCACAGGGTACAGATGTTGCCATAAGTTTTTGCCAGCTGCAAGTAAGATTTAACCTTCAAGTCTTTTAAGCTCCCTTCAGCTGCTGCCAGCTACCCATTGACCTGCAAGCTGCACTTAGCACATAAGGAAACTTGAAAAATAGCAATAGCAAGAGAAAAGTTGAAAAGTAGCAATTTGAAAAATACATTAACACATTGGGTTCTCTTCTGTCATTTTGGCTCAGTGGAGAATGTTGAAAACTGAAAGTATCTGTATTAACAGGCTTAGTATAGACCTAATTCTTCCCATCAGCTCTCTCCCTTCACCATCATTTACATCTTTAGTTTAACTGCAAAGAACACATCCCAGACTAGACTACAAAGAAACAATGGATCAAAGAATTTGGCTGCCTAGGGGATACAATCTTGTTTCCATTCCATGACAGCGGAAGATATCCTGGTGTGCTTTTCACAGCTTCTGAATTCAAGACACATAGTTTTAAATGATTTTCAATATATGCCAGTGATGGGAAATCTGAGAATCACTATTCTTTTCCAAGACCAAAGATTCCCTTAAAAATAGAAGTCTCTTCTGAGGCAAAATTACTATGTTCGATTCTGTTTAAGTTACACATTACACATAAGTTATCAGCTTTCACATGAATTAGGCTGTCTGTAGGTTTTTTACCTTAACTTGTTTAGGCACTTCACTTCCACAATTCACCTTCTCTCAGGGTTCTCCCTGTTACCACATCAGCCTATCAACAACCATCACCATTTTTTACAGCTTTTGCCCCAGTAGCTCTCCAGTTCACATCTGCAAACATGTACCTTTTTCAGGCTCCCATGATCAGCTCTAAAGTTTATCCACCAGACGCTTCCAATAATGGGAAATGGGGTTGGTCCAGGAGGAAATCCACGACTCTTCCATTGCAAACTCAGGAACTGTGCACTCAGAAGAAACAAAACCAGGGATAGAAGAACTATGCTTATCATCGTTTCACACTTCCAAACTCGTATTATAAAACTTCTACAAATCTGTCTGTTGAAATGACTCTGTATTGTTCTTCTTAACTCTTCCCTGTCACATTGAAGATTTCTGAATTTTCACCTCCCTTCTTTCCTACCACTCTTCCTGATCCAAGAAAATGAGGATTATTTCCATTCTTGAGTGTTATTTAATACATCACTATGCTGCAATATGCTAATAGATACCATTATTTTAAGATCCAGCAGAGGCTGGATCAGAGAAGGTGGGAACCTCAGCCAGAAACATCCCTTTGAGCAATCAGTTGCATGGAATTTGTCACTCAAAATACTGACTACATGCATGCCAAGAACTCAGGCACAAAGCTGCAGCTGTCAGATGAGGGCAGGAACATTCAGATAGCATTCTTGGGGCAGAGGTAAAAGGAAGCAGCCAGTAGCCTTGTACAACAGTGGGTGCAGATGCAGACTTGGGAACCAAGAGCAATCAGTGTGTTGTAATTTGAGTTTTCACAGTAAACAATACAGATGAACTGCAAATAGCACAGTGAAGAATCAAAAATAGCTAGTGCTATTGGCAAAAAGTGAGACAGACCTCACAATAAGCTCCATTTTGGTGCTGAGTTCTTGTGCCCTATGAGGCTTTATGAATCAGTTCTGCCTTATCTCAGTATCAGGGTCTTGATCAGCAGAATTAATTCTTTGCTTTGTTTTTAATTCACAGCACCTGAAGCAGCGCATGCAAAGACTTCAACACAAAAAATATCCCTACAAACAGGAGCAGTTCTTAGAAAGTTTTTAGAGTACAGCTAGTGGAATAGGCTGTTTGGGATGTTTGTACCAAGCTGCCTTAGTGCTCCCCAAAGGCATGTCTTGAATTCCATCAGACAGGATGAATCTAAACGCCTGCAAAAGGCTGCAGAAGACAAAGAACTCCATGCGTGCTGACTGCTTGCCCGAAAATATACATAGCCCTGCAGAAAGAACACAAGAAGGCAATTCCTGATCTTAATTGCTGTTTCCACCACACCCTGGCTGTCTTGCCCTGTGCTTTCTCTGAGCTGTTGCTCCTCTCACAGCAGAGATGTCTCTCTGGGCTGTCATTCTGTCTCAAGATTTGCTGTCTAAAAACATACAACTCATCCTCGCAACTCCACTTGCATAATCCATTGCTGTTATTTACCAGCTGGCAGAAAGCACATCAGGCATGTTTTGAAAGCACTTTATTTTATTCATTCATCCATGTTCTTCAGTAGCATCCAAGGCTGTGAATATATCTATCTCAATCTATATCTATATACATATCTCAATCTATATCTATTTCAACCACTGTTGACAAGGGCAAGGACACTTTCCTTGAGAAAAAATCCTTCATTACACAGTAATTAATCTGGGTTGAATTCCAGAAATTTCTTCCAGTGCCCAGGAATAAGTTGCAATATATTGCAAATATATTTGCAATAACCATATTGTCCTGCAGGAAAGGAGGAGTTGTTCCTAGGCTGTCTCTAAACATCTGTCTTTGGAAAATTCATCTGAACAAGTCTTACCTCAAATTTTCTCTTCTGTCCAGAACTTCTGTCATTCCAAGGGCAGCATCTGGGCTAATAGATACTGCTCTGGAAAATTGTCAGAAAGAATGCTGAGGCTGCAAATACTCAAACATTAGGAAATGCCAGAAGTAAAACTGTCTGTACAACATTAATTACTTCTTCCTGGCACTTCAGTGAGAAAAGGGTATGTGCTATGGTTAATTTATTAAATTCTTGTCTCTGTTCAGCTCTTCTGCAGCTGACTGCAGAGCACTGCCAAGATTACACAGCACTTCACAAACCAGGGAGACTGAAAGGGCACCAGGCCTTGGTAGCTCCCACACCATCAGGACATACAGCACCAGTGCAAGGTCTGCATTGCTTTCACCTAAATAGCACTGCATTACAACACCAAAACAGGCAAAACTAACCGACCAAACAGTCCAAACAACAACAAAAAGAGGAATGTTTACAGCAGTTTCTTTCCTTCCTAATTGCTAGAGCTCTTGCTTTTTCTAGTTCTGCTCTCACTGCATGCCAGTGGTGTCAAAAAATTGGTGGATCTCTATAGGATTAGACATACCAAATGGGGTTTTTTTGGGATGATTATATATTACTAGCAGGAAGAGAAAATGATGGAAGCTACAATTCATTGTAATGTGGAGTGATAGAATTTAAATGAACTCCACGAATGTGCGTGAATTGCAGTTCAGTGCGCAAATTAAGGACTAACATACAAATAAAATAATTGTGAGATCAAGCAGGTAGAGGCGGGTGTTTACAGAGAAGCTTTCTGCAAACAAATTGTTTTGGGGAAAATCAATTTTCCTGGTTCCAATAACTTCATTAGATGTGAACAGCACTTCTCCATGCAAGCTTTATTCATTATTATCTGACAAATATTGTTCCAAGAGCTCCTTGGCAGAGATGGATGATGTTTGGTTAGCTCAGAAAACCTTATTTTCTAATGAAGATTTTAGAGCAGAGGAATAGAAGAAAATACAGGGAAAGAACAGAAGCAGAAACAGTCATACCTGCCATCTACAACTTGACTTTCATTAGTCACCCTTCAAGCTCTTTTGAAAAGTGAACATTAGGGTTGATTAGGCCCAGAGAGATAAAGCAAGTTCATGAGAGTCACAGACAAGCTATGAAATCTAGGAACAGAATCTGAAATTTCAAGTCCCATTCCAGTACTTTGTCTATGCAACCTAAAAAGCTCATCAATCTTCAAGTCCCAACAAAACAGCTGACAGGAGGAGGCAAAAACCTACCTACTTTATTTAGAATGCATGTCAGCAAAGTTCTCTTTTTCTGAACTGAACAGAAACACAGAATAAGAATTTCTTTTGCTCATATTTCCCAGCTTTGTGTTCACTCTAGCTGTGCTGTAAGCCACATTCACACTNGTTCGCTCTAGCTGTGCTGTAAGCCACATTCTCACTCTCTCAGTGCTTGCCCGGACATAGAGTCAGTGTAACTCTCTTCCGTCTGAGAAATTCCAATACCTCCAACCAGTTAACAGCTCCTGTCATGAAGCTCTTGAAAGATCAGGGAGTGCAGGGGAGAAAGGGACATCTAAGCTGAGAAATCCAAATTAGTGGCCTTCACTGGGGGGGGAAGAACAGCAACAAAAAAACAAACCCACAAACAAACCCCAAACCCTGCTTAGAAATTCCTGTGCTGTTTAGCTTAGCCTAGGCCAGGCCAGGCAGCAAGAACACCAGGCAGTGTTTTCTAATACGTGCTGAGTCTGCCCTTGCAACAGAAAAAAAATGAGTCCTGGTTTTCTGTCAGAGCAGATGACACATGGTCTGGGCCAGGAGCCCTTTCCACCCCCAGTATGCACATTCATCATTTACTTCACACCTTCCTAAAGATGTTCTCCTTTGCTTCCCTCTCCTGTGGCCTGAAACCTTCATTACAAAAGCCAGTTTCCTCATCTGCTTAAAACAATCCAACTTAATACCTGTCATCTTAAGTGGAGATGCAACTCTTGCAATAGTATTTGTGTCAGAGGAGATCGAGAAAGATTTATGTGTACAGCTACTGCTCACGTGTACTGAAAATATTAAAATGCACAGCATTAAAGCATCTTCCTTGCTTTTTCTCTCCTTGTGAAACTCAGCCCAAGCTTTTGTGAAATAACTCTGCCTCACTGTATTTCAGTTTGCCCACAGCTCTCACCTAGCAGCTGGAAAACACACTGCCCACAGTGGGCCAGGCTCAGACCAACGCTCTTGGTGGGTCCAGACTTACTCAGCTGGACCCAGATTTCTCTCACATTAAGCTCTTTTCTTTCTTTTTGCTTTCTTTTCTTAAGCTGCATCATAATCACCGTTATTAATAGTCAACTTCATGGCTTAAATCATCTTAATTCTGGCAATTTTAAGCGTCTAAATCATACCCTCGCTGATGGGCATGAGAGCATCAAGAGCTTTCAGGAGTCTTTAACTCTTGCAAAACTTGTAAACTTTACAAGTGATTCTGTGCACAAATATGAAATAGAACAGCACTCACTTCCTTTTAACCACACAAGATCAGCTGGATAAAATAGGGAGAAATAAAATAAGTGAAGAAATTAAGTTCTGATGCACACAAGCAGCAAGTAAAGCTAGTTAGTTTCATCAGCTAACTCATTTTAAAGTCTCAAATAGCATCAAAATCTGAAAAAAAAAAAGTGTGGATAAGTAACTGCTCAATAGCATGACTCAGTAACTGCAATTTTTTATATACATATGCAACTGCCAGAATTAGCTGACAAAACCATTAAAGTTATTGAATTTCAAATTTCTTCCCTCTGTTTGTTGTCAATTTAACTCTTCAGCTGTAAGATTCATAGAACCATGCTGCTGGAAATTATGCTTATCAAATTTTTCTGTTTCCATTTCTCTGCCCAAAACCCCTAAAAAACCAGATAACAGAGGCACACCATGGTCCTTGGCTTCTGTTGGCTGCTCCACTTCCACACGTCCTGCAAAAGCATCTGCATGTGCAGCACACTAAAGCAGAAGTGTTGCATGAAACTGCACAGAGAAGCCAAGTGGTGGCTGCTCACAGAAGTAAAGCAAGAAAATGCTGCAATGTCACTGCTGCCCTCTGAAACTGCCCCTGTGTTTCCTGTTGGAATCTGAAGTTATTGCAATCCACTGCAGAAAAAAAGACCAGTTGTCATCTACACATTTTTCAAGA
>VWYI01015190.1:0-75073 GCA_013399455.1 Anthoscopus minutus
AGCAGGGATGAGCAGAAAGTCTCGGGCTGGTGGATGAGATGTATTCATCAGCTCTGTGGAAGAAGAAGAAGCAGCCGCTCTGTCTGGATGATGGCGAAAAATCCTCTTCTCCCCAGCAGAAACAGCTCTGAGAGTGTGTGTCCCTCTCTCCAGCCGATGGTCAAAAGAACCTTAGCTGCCCCCTACCCTCTCTTTTCCCTACCTTCCCTTTCCCTGCTGGGCCCAGCTGATCTTTGTCTTTCTTAAGCACTCAAGAAATACCAGCCATCAGGTTTCTCTGTAGCTCATGGGGAAAATGTGCAGTAGCTGAGAAGGAACAAAAGAAGGACACCTAACCCCCAACACTATGCTACCTCTATTGAAGACAACAGGCAAAGAACTAGTTTATCCATTTCTTTGCTGGCAGGACAATAAAAAGTACAATGCTTTATTATACAAGAAGTTTACATTGATACCATGTAGATTGATGTCATATATGGAAATGAATGACTGCTATGGCTAAACAAAAGCAGAGTGATACAGTAGATAAATAGATTAATCTACGGTGCTGCTATTTGTCAGTCAGATCTGAGGGGATACCAGATTACAAAAGTGGTGACTAAAATTCTGAAAAGATGTCTGTAAGGAGACCCGGAAACATTTGATTTGAAGGTTTTGTCTCTCTCTTACCTTGCAAATGAAGTAAGTGTGCAGAGAGAGCAAGGTAGGAGTATTTCACCATTTTTACCTGAAATTCCCCTAACTTTAAAGCAAATGCGAAATTTGGGAAATACATTCTACTGATGTCTTTATGTGGGAAGCACTGGAGCACTGGTTTCTGATGTGGATGCCAAGTCTTCTTCAGAAGTATTGCTTTTGAGGCAAGTCTTACATTTTCTCTGTATAGTGGAGTATTTTGCAACAGATACAGCATGTGACAAATGAGACGCCAGACACACCTTTACAAAGAATCCCCAGCATGTAAGCTGTTGTCCTTGTTAGGTAATTCTGATAGACCAAAATGTTTTTCCTGGAAATATTCTCTCTACTTTCATTATAAATTTATAACAAAAAAAAATTTGTTGAGCTGTGCCTTGTTCTCATACTCCTTTTCTGTAGGGTTTAACAAAAGTAAATAAAGCAGGAAATTAGGAAGAGGAATTAAGTTTTGTTGACAATAAATAATGTTGGTTTTGGTGTGGGACTTTTTAAAGCAGATGTATGTAGATGCTGTCTGTGAGCTCCCACAGGTATGGCCAGAAGGGATGCAGCAAGGCTTTGGGCAGTTCTGTGTGGATATTCTGTGTTTCCATGCAGCCTCTGTGAGGCTCAGGCTGTGCTGAGCTGTTTCCCCTCCAGCTCTAACTTGGGCTGCCACAGATGCTGCCAACACCATAGCTACCTGTGCTTGCCTCCACCCTGTGTGTCCACTGCTATATGGCTTGTGCCCACATGGTTCGGACAGAAATATTTAGGACCAGTTTTCTTGCACAGTCCTCTTCTGATTCTCCTCTGGTTTAGTTCAGTGTGCCAAAGCATCCCATCTAGGAGGCTGCTGGAGAAGCGATCTGCTGAGGAATGGGCTCAGCAGCTGGAAGACTCAAACATTTGCGTGTATTTCTTTGCAGCCTGCCACAGAAGGACTTGCTCTACATTTACAGAGGAAAGATTGCTGTGAGGGGAAAGCCTCCTGCTCCCATTCTTGTTGATACAACTACTGATTAGTTAATCCAACTGCGTTGGAGGGTTCCCCTCCAGTATGCACATAGGCTCAAGATATTGGTTCTATTGAGAAAACAGAAGACATAAACCATGTCTTGATAGCCCAAGTTCCTGGCTATGATCACAGTCAAACTGCACACATATCCTTCTCCTGAAGTAAGAGCAATTAGAGGTCCTCACCAGCATGAAGCAGTCCAGGTGGATAATGAAATCATCAGCCTCTGGGCCACTGTTACTGAATAACTTTTGTAAATGTGTATCATTTACTGGCATCTGCTGTGTGGTCATACATGCTGCAAGGGAGAAGGAATGGAAAAAATAGGTTTCTAATGTTTTTTGTTATAGACCTAACTGAAGGCAAAACACTCACATGCCTGTGGTTGTTCTGAAGGTGTATCTGAGGGTCACTGGGCATAAATCAGTGCGCACTTGTTGCTAGAGCAGCACATGTCCTCTGTGTTTGCTTGTCCAAAAAAGATGACTTTAGTTGCCAGGCTTGTGCTAGCTCCATCGCATGGAGTGGCTTCCAGGATGCATCAGTGAGCCAGGATCCTTCTGTGATCCAGCTGTGGTCCAGGTGATGGTGAGTTTCAGCTCCATCAGCTTCACTAGGTAAAAGTCTCACACAGAAGGATTTTTCATGGTGCTTTCCTAGATAAATGTTATAAATCCTGTCTGCTAAAGAGGAGTCTAAAGTCTGTCTTTCATTCTATGAGGATGGGCTTGCTTTTTCTGTAAACAGGAGTGTGAGATTAAACTGAATGCCTTATTTCTGCTCAATTTTCAAAATCTGTTTGGTAAATTTTAAATAATTCTGGATTATTTTTACAGCATGCTGGGTTCAATATGCCATTAAACAATCTGTTTGGTCCCTGGAGTACTGTAAACACATGTTCATGCCCAAAAGAAGGTTTTAGGCTTGCATGTAAAACCCAATTTTTTAATGAAACATTTTGTACCAAAAAGTGAGAGAACTACAACCTACTGTGGTATGAATACAATTTTTTCTCTGAAAAGCGAACCATCTTAATTTGGCTGTAACATGAGCAATGCAGAGGGAAACTGCTCATAGAAGAAGAACGTGTGCAAAAGGGCATTGTAGGACCCACTTATCTCCTCTCCCCATCCCCCAAACCAAACTTAAAAATGATATCTGTTCACTGCTCGCTAGGGGAAAAGTAATCTGCATTGAAATGCAAACCTCAAAAACTTCAACAGCTCTCTTTCCCGGTAAAACAATGAAGAAGGCAGTCTGTTTCACTTCCAGGGCTGGCAAGAAGTGTTTGAGAATGAGGGGTGACTTACCAGTCCTCCCAGCTGCTAGAGTTTCTGAGCCAGCACTTTCAGAAAGACTTGCCCTCCTTGTCATTGGCCAGGGAAACCATGGAAGAGAGCAGCATTATGAAGAAGAAAGGACTTTTTAGGGATGGGTCATGTGCCAGAAAAATTCTCGGGCATGAAAGCTGGTGATTTCAGGGTATAGAGTGGTACCATTGCTCCTGGTATAACTGAAATTTGATCTTTGCTCTCATTATGCATCTTAGTTTACAGAAGTTTGTGACTCGGATTAAATCAGTTGTTTGGGGGAAAAACATAGCAAAATAAAACCCAGGCAGGGAATTAGTCTTTAAAACAAACAAACAAAAAAGATGGAAGAATGTTTTCAGTCTAAATGAAATACAATTTTCCTGTTGGTGACTTATTTTATTTGTGAATCAAAGAATCAAAGTTGGCTTTTCTTCTTAAACTATCTCCAGTACAAAAACTACTTGGGCTGGCTGGGCTGGTATTTTTTAAGTTTTTCAGGTGATGCAAAGTATCAGCATTATTGCTGTTGTCTGTTTTGCCTACCTACAGGATAATTTATATCAGTGAAATTCAGAAAAACTTGAAGTTTTCATATACGTGCTTTGGGCTACTTTGTTTTGATACAGATGTGATATTAGAGCGGGATTGGTGTTAGTGCTTCTCTGGAAAGACTGGAATGTTTAAAACATTTAGAATTGCAATAGGAGGAGTATGGAGACTTTTTATTGACATGGAGCTCCTTAGATGGAGCTTTACAGTGGCATCTCCAACGGTCTGAAAAACATGCAAATTTTTTCCAAGGTCTTGGGCAGGGTGGCTTAGCTAAATATTTCAAATTCTAGGTCTCTCAAAACAAAAACAGGATATAGCTGGAGGGGAAGTAGTGATTAATGCATAATAGTGCTATATACAATATAGAAAAATTCCACCCCACCTCTGCAAACACAAGCTTTTAGCTTGAGAAAGTTAATCTGGAAATGTTCTGGATTCTGGTCAGATTTCTTTCTTGTTTTGTTAATTCAACTGTAGAGCAAGATATTTATGATCCCCAGATGTTGTTTATAATGATTGATTTTTCAGTTGTGAAAAAATACTCTGAGGGTTTTTTTAAACAATTGATATTTTCTAGCATGCTTTACAGCATTTGAATAAAAAGGCAGAGCTGTTTATGTGCCCAACATAATTGCTTCTGTTAAGTGATTTCTTCATTCTTAACATTTTTAGCTCTAATTGCTTTTTCCCCATACATCTAAAAATAAATATTTGCAAGTTTTGCATTCTGTCACTCATTGAAATGCATAAAATATTTGTATACTCAAAGCAAAAAGGCACTGATAAGGGGTCACATTTTGCCTTCCTTAGTGACGTAAATCCAGCATAACAAAATGCACTTCTGTGGCTATTACTGAAGATTTTCACCAGTTAACCAAGGACACAATCTCACCCAATGTTAACAGCAAGCTGTTAAGTGAACGTAAGTAATATGTAGCAAAGTAATATAGAATACCTTCCTGTCTGCAAGAACTTCAGTAGAAACAAATGCTGTAAACTTCTTTCTGGTTTTTTAGTGCATTTTCACTAGCAACCATAGTTCTATAAATAGTTTTATAAATAGTAAGATAGATTATTTTTCACTATATAATCAAAACTCCTTGTTCTCCTTGATGGAGAACACTGATTTTATTTGGATTGTGTGTACCTGCTGCCCTCAGGAAGGCAGCAGATGCTGAGTGGAAGGGCAGGTACTGCTTGAAAAGCTGTTTCTGCTGATTCCCTGGCATCCCTTCTCATCCAGGGCTGGTGGTGGCTGTCAGCTCTGCACAGAGGAGCAGGGGAGCTGCCTGACAGGCTTGTGGCATCCACCAGTGTTACTACAAGAGAATTGCTGCCATGGGAGAGCGCTTGGGAATTTGGTGTGGCTCCTTACTTCTTTGGGTGCCCTTGGGTAGCAGTCTTGGAGACAGGGGTCTTATGCCGTACCTGCAGTGACTACGTGGCACCATGACCTGGCTGCTTGAGAAACATCAGGGTTGTAAACCACGGGGTGCCCAGGATGTCCTGGGCTGGGATAGTTCAGGATTTGGGGCTCTCACTAGAAAGGAGGTGAGAGATCCTCTCTCTCGAGTGTCCATGGCAGAATCAAGGGCCTGGATGTGCTCAGAACTTGTTATTTTTTACCTTAGTGACTATGTGATGGTATTGCAGGGTTTACATGTTTTACCAGACAGGATTCAGCAGAGAAGTAATATTTAGTTCCAGCAAACGAGAGTTTGCAAGTGAGCTGCTCTTCCGTGCCTGATAAATATAACCCATAGCATACATTTTGTCTTCTATTGCACATGCATCCACTTTATTGGTGTCCAGGCAATAAATGATTGTAGATGTGCATTACTAATTCCTTCTCTATAAGATTTCCCCTTGATGCCTAGTTTTACAATTCAGCTATCAAAATCATGTTTTGTGATCATAGCAAAAAGTAAGCCGGGCTGTCTTCATCATATTTGTCAGCCATGTCCATCATAGGGGGTCTCATTTCTGGAGCCATCTCCTTTGTCTCCTATGTCTTCATTAGCCCATTCTTGTTTGACTGTTCCCTGGTTTTCATGCCTCCCTTGGACCACCAGGCCTACTCAGACTCTGGAGCTGTGTCTCAGAACTCTGGGCCTGCTGACAACCCAAGCCTCATGAGCAGCATCCCTGAGGTGGTGTGGCTTAGCAGTGGCAGTGAGCAAGGGAGACCTTTATAACCAAGGAAGGGGCCCCGTTCCTGTACAATTGAAAAGTGAAGTGGTTTGTGTCAGAATATGGTCACATTCTTCTGATTAAACCCACTCAAAAAAGACAACATTGTAATATTTTCCAATGACTGTTTATCATTAATTACGTCAGCCTTAGTTTAAATTGCTATTATTTCTCCTTAATGCCTCTTGGTGCCTGCATAATTTACAGCATTGGCAGCTGTGAGACTATGAAATAACCTTTCACAACCACCATGCAATGGTAGAGAACATGAAGTTTTTGTTGTTAATTATTATGGGACTCCTTTAACTTTTATACAAAGTGTTATAAAATATTGTTGAGGTATTTATGGTTAAAGCTACTTCTATGTGGATCTATTTTGTTTCTGGCTAGTTCTTAACTAAAGCAGTCATTTGTGGTTATTATGCCTAGGGAAATATTATGTCAGAACTGGTTTAACAGTATTACTATGTATTACATGTCAGCACTTGAGGCTGTCGTTCAATAAAAACAAATGTAATTTTAGTTAATGGTCTTTTAGGTATAGGCCATTTGTAAACTTACCTGAATTCATTTGAAGGTATACTAAAAAGCTTTGTTCTCTGAGAGCGCACTTGGATAATTTTATTTTGGCTTGAGATGAAATTTCCAAAATATTTATCATTATTTCAATCAGAGGGTGCTGCCTCTAAGAAGCAAATAGTTTCCCAATACTGAGGTTAATGTACACGTTTTAAGGAGCTGTAATGTAATTCATTGCTTTGTTTACTTTTCCCCCCTTTGGAGCTCATGCTTCCCAGGTTCCCTACTGGTCAGGCTGGTAGAAGTATCCAAGGCAACTAAGCTTCCTAATGATGATACTTCACTGTGTCACTTAAATGAATAACTTACATCCTTTACATAATCCGTGGGTAAAGGAGGAGAGAAATCAGAGGTTGAAGGGTGAGTTTCAGGTTTTCTTGAAGTTGCATTTCAAATTTGGAAAATGCAAACCTACACAAAGTAAACTTTGAATTAATGTGTCATTCCACTTGGTTCCAAATACTATGCATATTTTCCAGTACTTACTTATTTAAAGCAAGAAATAAAGCATAAAGGGTGTGCCAGAAAGTTTACACAAAGAGTGAAAACACATAAATGACTCATGAGAACTTTTTCTATGGGTTTTTTTTGTTGTTTTGTGGTGTTTTGTTTTTGGTTTGGTTTTAGTTCTTAATGTGTAATTATTTAATTACTGGTAGGCAAAAAAAAATAAATTTCTCGCTCTCCCTCTGCCCCCCAAACCTATGCTTGAACACCATAAAAATGATCAAAGCCTCTCTTTGTCTCTAGTTGCATTTTCCTCCATGGAATTGCTGGTTTTCGTGACTCTTTTGTAAGAAATTGAAACTGCTGGACAAAAAAAAATCAGTTACTGTCCCCTCATAAATACTTGGACCAAAGAAGTTAAAATGCAAACATGAAACTGAAAAAGCAAGCAAAGAGTGGGGTGAGGATTTTGCATGTTGCTCAGGTGAAATTTAATAATGGGAATCATAAAACATGAGCTAAACTTGCCTGGATGCCATGGGATTTTTTAATATTAGGCAGCATGCTTGATTTCCCTGGAAGTGAGTGAGCAATCTGAATTTAGACTTCTTTGGCAGGGGGAGGGGATGGTTCATTCTCTTTTTCAATCAGTGGCATTTCACAAGACGATTGCATGTGAAAGCAGAATCTGTCATTATGTAAGAATGTAACAAACTTTTCTGTTTAATGAATGAATATTAGGTATTTCAGGAGACCATAAAAGATGATAAGAGAGAGAGACAGAGCTGACCGTCTGAGAAATTTTAATAAAGATTGAAGTTAGTAGTGAAAAGGTCAAAGTGCCATTTGTTGAGCCCCTGCTTCTGGCAGGGTTTCAAAGCTCGCAGTGCTGACTTGGGGGCTGTGATGTGTGTTAATGAACAGTTGTGGCACTTAACTGAGATCATGGGTTGGTCACATGAATATATATAAAAGATACGAGTGAACATTTCCCCCTTTTTGCAGCAGTTTGGCTCTTGGAAGGACTAAACAATTAAATGTTTGAAATGCTTGAACACCACATTAAGTCTCCTAGTCTGTAAGGAAAAAAGGCTATGAATAATAGAATACTGCTCTAGTTAAATATAGTTATTGAGAATTGTTTTTAGCTACAGATGTTATGCCATTTTAGAAACTTAGACTAAATAATGTCAGATCTTGTTTGCTTTTTTAGTATGTTATTCATTTATTGGGAAATTCAAAATTTAAAACAGCTGGGAAAGGGTTTGGTGTTCACTAAGTAATCTTTAAAATGTGTACATTTCAGACTTACAGTTATAGAGCTGTTTAGAAATTACTGAATTGCATATTATAAAATTCTGTAAACATGCCCTACCATGTAGATGACAGGGAAACATGAAAAAGGAAAATGAGGCAATTTTGGAGCCAAATTTTGTGTATTACAGACTTGATAAAACAGCAAATGTCTTTCTCAATTTAAATAATTTGTAACTTTCCGGAATGTTCATGGGTGTTATAAACAGTATGTCTAAAATGGCAGCAGAAAATTATGTTTGTTCTCCTTTAATTCTCCCTTTGATGTTTATGTCAAAATGAAGGAGTTAATTTATCTAAGAGTTTCACTGCATGAGTTGGACTGTACAAAACCAATCATGTAGAAATAATAGACTACCATTGGAAGTGCCGTACTATTGCAGTTTTAATAGCTCTTCAGTTCTGCTCAACAATTAGTCCATACATTTTATAGCTGTGTATTTAAGAAATTGGCACACTCAGCAAAATCACAGTAATTGGGAGATGATGCAATGTGGAGAGAAATCAGAGTAAGAAAATTAATTGAAAAATAGTGTTTTGTTCAGGTTTGGGTTTGTTTTCTTTTAAAATTTTAAACACTGCAGTAGTAATTGCTGATGGGTGAGACTTCTGCAGAATTTAAATTCCACGTGGCTGGGATTTTGTGAATTTGCTTTTAAATCAGATTGCAAAAGAGGCATAATAAGTCATTAAAATTTTTGCTGTAGTTTTCTCTCTCTGAAATAAAGTGAGGTTGTTGAGGGGAATCCAGAGTAGAGCTTTTCCTTTCTATTGACAGTAGTGCTGTTTAAGTTCTCATTACTTGTTAGCATCTTTGTAAACCTGATCAAACAGATCATGGGCAATTAGTTTATCATTTACACTTAATGTGTAATAGCTGAAGAGACCTCAGCCATCCCTTTTTGTGTGTGTCCATAGCCAGTGGATGCTGGTGGTTTCTTCCTAGGACCTTGTTTTTATGCATAAATCCTGAAAGTGAAGCTAATTTTAATAAACGAAGTGGTGTGGATTTTTTGTATTGCTTTATCATTGGCAATTTTTTTTTAGTGATTTTTTTAGTTGATATATTGTCTATGATGGGCCAAAGGTGAGTGAAGCACTGATAGTTCATATTTCAGCTGAAGTTTGGACCTCAGTATTAGATACAGGTGTATCTTGGTCTTTTAGTGATCTGGCAGCATTTCTGTGTACTTCAGGGCTGTTGTGTTGGTCTTAATGGCATAAATTACTTGGGGGTAATGATAGATAACCAATTGACTAGAGTAGGAGAGCAGAATTGCTTCTTGGATTAGCAAGCAGGAAATAGAAGAAAGAGAGAGGTATTACTATTCTGGCCTCTAATGCTAGAGGAAGTCATTATCAACCCCCTAAGAACTAGCATTTTTGGTCAGTCAAATGATGATGGCTTACTGCAAAAAGGGTGATACAATTTCATGGAATAACTGTACTACTGCTACTACTCAAATGTACTATTCTGAGCTATGGGCTTGTAGAGGAATATGGAAGAGCAGAAAGAGTTTTATTAGAGAGGTTTATCCTACTTATATCTTTGTACCTGATTCTGATGCCTGTCCTTTGCATATTCAAGTACTGGACAGGGTTAAGGAAGGGCCCAAAAAGCAGTTCATGGGACAGAAAGCTTGCTTCTGAGTGAAAGACTAAAGAATGTCACTCCAGTTAGTGCACAGAGGAGAAGGCTACGAAGGGGCCCAATCAGTCTGTTAGTAATTCAATAACGAGGAGACTTGTGGTGGTAGAGGTCTCTGTAATTTGGCAAGCAGACACATAGCGAGATCCCATGCTTCAAAGTGGAAGCAGATAAATTAATCCTGAAAGTAAAGCACAGTTACGTAGCAACGAGAGGTAATTAACCATTGTAACAACTTAGCTAGGACTAGCATAGATTCTTTATTACTTGAATCCCGTAAATCAATATGGCTTTGCAAAAGCCAGAGCCCTTACTCAAAGACGAGATACTGTCTTCATCCAGTAGTCACTCAGCTGTATAGGCAGTATCTGCAGAAGGTAAACAAGATGCTAACAATATCCTCCTAATTACTTCTGGCCTTAAAAACTGTAACTTTATTAATAAATGTAATTTATAGCATCAGGGCCAGTAAAGGCTAGACTATGCTGGATCTTACATCCATTATACAGTAAAACAAATGTTTAAAAAATTTTGCTCTCACTCTTAATTAGACAAGGAAGAGCTTTGCATCTGTTCTGTGGACAGGAGAATGTGGAACAGGATTGTGGAGGAAATATGGTATGTTAGGAGCTAAACATCAGTGTCTTCACTGATCCACGCTGGTGGCTGTTGATAGCCTATGTCTTCTTTGTTCTCCTTATCTGTGTCTATCCACCATAAGCAGTTGCCTGCCTCAGAGCACTGACTGGTCAGTGTGCTCTTCTGCTCTGGTCTCTGGGGTCTGATCAATCCCTGGCCTCTCTTCAGGAGAAGCTCTTCAGGAGATCAGGTCAGGGAGAATTTTAGGTCCATTTTAGGCGACTTTTAGTAACTTCTGCAAAGGGCCATCTCCTCAGGTGAAGAATGGAAAACATAACTTAGTAGCATATAATTGAAAGGTGTGGCAACACACTGCAAGATCTTCTGCAGATTTACAGTATCTACTTCATAAGTCTTCTCTTAGGGATCTTTCACAGACATCTCTGGTGACCTCAACTTTGTAGTAGCTTTAAAGAGATGTTAATTAAAAAGAAGATGTTAGACATGAAACAATTGAATAGTAGAAGATAATTCATTCGAAATCAGCAGTTTCAGGTCACAGAAAGGGTAAGAGAATATGTGAAAATGCTAGTAGTGATCATCCTGCTAACATAAGTGATATTCACAGATGCTGCTGCTGCTTCAACAGAGAGGTAATGTGTGATCTTCCAGCTCTGTCATCGCCTTCCTGTGTTTCACTCTGGATTTGCAACTAAAGTGGAAGTTGAACTCCCAGTGAAAAACAGCTGTTTGCTGTGGGGTGGCATGTTTACTTTCAGTAGGTGTTGATGATTCTACTACTCACTTCCCTGATTAAATAAGTCCCTTTGCCTTCAAGTCTTGCAAACCTCAGCTGAACTTTGCTGAGTTGAGCCTATGTCCCATTATGAGCTTTCAGAGAGGTAGAGCACAAGTTTGAAAAATGGAAAAGATTGTTCCCAAGGTCTCGAGCAGCTCTTAGATCAGAATATGATGTTTGAAATTAGCAGTATAGTTGTCCTCATTCTTTTATAGCATCCTGATTTTGCAATGAACCATAATTGTTGTACTCATTTGCCAAAAAATTATGGTTCTTCAAGGGTACTGGTTGTTTTGAAGGGCAACCTGTAATTATAATGAATACATGTACATTGTGAATGTTTAGTTGTGGTAGAGACGGGTTTTTTATAGAACAACCCCCCCACTAAAAATTACCTATCTGCAAATCCTTGCAGTTACTTAGTTTAGAAGTTTAAGTCAATTTATGGAAATCTGTGTTTACTGTCTGTAGAGCTTGGTCATGACATTGGAATGTATTTTGGAAAAAAAGACCCTATAAAATGAAATCCACATTTATGGGTAAGAAGCACAGAGCACTTAGGATCAGCAGTAAGACTACAGCATCTCTTTGAAGTGTAGCAAAGAGGAGTACTTCCTGGTGCCATGTTTGGTTTAGAAGGTACTGAATTGATACACTCCCTAAATTTTAACGTTACAGTAGCTGGACCCAACGCAGTTAATTTCATGGAAATGTGGACTGTGATATCCCAATGACAGTAGTCAGAAGATAAAACTAGATCTGAAGCATTTAATTTAAAATGAAATTTTATTATAAAGGCACGTCTGGTAAGATGTTGCTTTTGTGCTGTGCTGCATGTGAGTAATCTGAGTGACTCATCTGGCCTCTGACATACTGCAGCCTTCAACATTCCCAGCCACTAGTGTTGCCCTTTATAAAAGAAATATCCTATTTTTGGTATGGCAATGTCCTCAGTTTTAAGGAATTTTCCTCTTTTAAAGTGCTTATACAGTTAATGTCTCATGCATGTATTCAACAATAGTTGCCTAGCAACCATCAGAAATATTCAGGAGAGCAAAGGAAGCCAAGATGAATGTGCAGTAACATCAGCTCCCATTTCAGGTGAGCTGGAGAAGGCATCAGGGCTGTCCTGACTGGGCCTGCGCATGCAGATCCATGAAAATTGGAGAATCCCAAAAATACTAGCTCAAATTGGCACATCAGTCAAAGGCAAAGATGAGGTGGGTCATGTAGCCAGAAGCAGTTGCAGGAGGCTGCAGTTGGATGGACTTTTTCAGAAGCCTAGACCAAAGAAAAGTAATAATGGTTAAATAGATTACAGGAAGTCAACAAACACTTCTTAGTGGCTAAAGAGAGTTTTGCCACCTTGTCTTGCATTCCTGCAGGTAGAGAATGGGTGAGGTTCCTGCTTCCTTTGGTAGGAGCATTCGGCTATGGGTCTAAGCTCCAGGCAAACCCCTTGGCTTGGCTGCTCTGCTCTTGCATTGCCCCTGGTTCCCACTTCTTTCTGCATTTTGATTCCGCTGTAATTTTTACCCCACATGAAGTTGTCTCAATCTACTGAGTCAGATCCTTCATGCCTTTTTTTAGCACTTGAAGATGCCATTTAAATTAAATGGAAATCTTTACCACAGTAACAGCTTACAGCCACTACACATCTGTTTGGATTTTGGTCTTTTTTCCCTCTTTTTTTTTCCCATCAGAAAGGCTGAAATTAAATTCTTGGTCTACGATTGGAAGGATTAGTTTTTTAGTTTTTATCATGGGTTGACATACTCTCAGGGCTAATGCTGTCACGGCTGGTGCTAGTGGCCATGTCCTTACCCATCACTTTCTCTGGATGTGTTTTGGTGCTGTCCCACAGTCTCTCCAGTGGTTGTACCATTGCAGCAGCTCAGGGAACTCAACGCTTGCTGCTCAAGCACAGGGCTTTGAGCCCACATTCTTTGGGATGCACTGTCTTGTCAAAACCATTTGAGATGGGAGTTAATCTGTATAAGTATTTCAAGTTGTTTTCATTAGACATGTTAAAATTAAAGCCCTATTAGTGTTGCTCAGAGCTGCCTGTCCAATTTGAAGAAAGTTATGAAATTCTGACATTTTCCTGTTGGATAGGAAAACCTGATTTATGATCATCACTACTTCAAAGGTAAAGGTTAGGAACAAGATTAAGATCTTCCTTTCCACTCATGTAAATCCACAGGAGTCAATTACTTTGAATTGACAGTGCTGTGATTTAGGTCAGAATCTGGCATTCGAGCTTTTTGGGGCTTGCTCTTACAGCCATTGGCTTCAGTGCCACTTGAGTGTGGACATGTGGAAGTGCCTCAAGGGCCCCACATAAAACATTGCTTCACTAACTTTAATGGGATCTTTTTAGATTAGATGTTAAAATGTTGAAGTCAAAATGTGTCAAGGGTGGTCAGGAAGTATCAGGTACACCATAGTAATCAGAATGTGATTTTTTGAGTTGGGATAGCTCATTGCTTAGCTGAAAAATTCCCTAAAGTATCTTGGAGCTCTGAGGCTTGTACTCTTTTTGATTAAAACATTTTATTTCTTGCCTTGATGGTTGGTGAGATATCAAACTTAAAATATGCCGTGATCCTATAGTCTGGTAGTGCTTTCTGGCACTGGTCAGTGGCTAAATATAGCCAGTTTTGAACTGCTGTGATAAACCTGGAAATAATGTTGAGCAGAAAATTCTCAGACAATTCCACAGATAAATGTGGAATATGAAATGACTTTTATGGATCACATCTCATTTGTAGTGTATATGTTTTTGTGTGCTGTGTCTCTCATCCCCAAATTTTTCAAAGGGTATCCTATGAATGTTTTGTGGTACAGCTAAATCTTAACTAAGGCATCTCAGTGGTTCATGTTGGTTCATCCTAAAGCAAAAAATAACATGGTTTTAAAACCCCAGCTATTTCATGCATTCCTTTTGGTTCTGTAAACCATTTTGCTTTGTTTTTACAAAAAGAAAGTTTATTTTAAAAAACCCATGCATTTCCAAAAATCACTGATTGTCTTCCAGTGAGCATCCTCCAGAAACATTGAGATTCTTGCATTGTATTATTGGATATAATACATTGCAAAAATGAGTGGTATTCATCTGTTATGCATAATGTAGAGGTGATAGGGGAGGAAAAGAACCATTTAGAATGTTTGTTTGTTTGTTTACAGTTTTTAAATTATTTGTTTGCATACATTTATTTCCTTTTTCTTTTATTTGCCTTTTATTTTATTTCTGGTTGTTGTTGTTCTGGTTTTTTAGTTTCGGCTACAGGATTTTTTTTCATTTTGAATTTCTACCAGACTATGTTTAATTTCAAGATGGTGTCTTTTCTAGAAACATAATCAAATGTAATGTCTTCCACAACCTCTTCATATGCATGACTGCATAAAGCTTGTATAACAGTTTGTTATTATAAAATTAGTATAGCATAGCATAGAGCAAACGGGCCCCCTGGCCAAATGAACTAGACAATGAATAGTTATATAAGGTTTTAAGGCACATGTATTAGAACACAAGCGCCCTGTATTTTCTTCTCAATTGTCTGCTGTTTGTTAATGTTTCCCTTTCAATGTGATTGCATCTCAATTTAATAGTACTTGCCATTTCAGGGTTTACTATGCCAGCGTTTGCATAGTTACATCCCCTCTGTGTTACGAAGCCTGCATGTATATTAAAACTGAACTAGGCATAGTTGGCTAATGGGTGCTTTGAGGGATATGCACTTATAGAATTAAGTGATGTATGTAATTGTTAATTTTGTGTTTAACAAGTTTGAAAAATGTGTTTCACCAATAATTGTAATGCTCCATTCTGTGCAAAGTGTGATATTTTAATTCTTGTTGGACAGTTTCCTACCTCCGCTCTGTGTTTTCATGGCAGGGTATTATTTTGCAATCAAGATAAAAGCATTATTTATTAAAGTTCTAAAATATTACATTACTGGAAGTTATAAGCTGCAGATCAATCTTCTCTTTCATAAAAGCATTTCATTGATTTTATTTGTTTAATTGGCCTTTGAATTTAAACTTAAGTTCTATATTATGGATTGCATATAATTCCAGAAACAGAAAAATGTTTTAGTGGAGACTTGATGCTCTTTTAAAGACAGCAGTGTACCTGTCACAGAACTGTGGGAAAGGCTTGCATTTGGCTTATGCAGCTTTGGGACTGTCAGATCCCAGCCTGCTGCATTTTTTGGCACAGGGAGCCCATTGACTTGAGCTGTGGGAAACCTACGTTCAGCACTATCGGTCCTTGTGTCTTTCTTTGCGCCTCCAAAGGAATTTCTGTTAGAGACTTCACTTGGGAGTCACTTAACAACTCCTTCAGGATTTCAGTGGTGTGGGGCAGCTTTTCCATGGTGAGAGGGTGCTCCATAGCATCTGGCTGCAATAGCCCAGATGTCTCTTGGTGACACTTTCACCTGCCTTGGGAGTCCTGGATTTAACTACTTTCTGTATGTAATCCAAACAGTCCAGAAGTGTGGATCCCCCTAGTACCTATTGCTTCAGTCCTCCTATTCTTCAGTTCCTTACCTTTGCCCCACTTGCCACATTGTCCCATCCCTGTCTCTATCGTGGTTCCTTTTGCCATACAAGGGCTAATTCTCCCATACCAGCTCATGGTGATTCATTCATATTATTGCACATATGAGACCGAACCCTGCTTATTATTCCCTTTTGCAGTGAGTAAATCAATTCTTCTAACCCTAGTAGGCCTAACTATGAAACTGCACAAAGCAAAGCTCACATTTTTTTCTTCCAGTTAGCAGCCATTTACTTCATTTGTCCCTTCCATGTCATCTCATCGTTGTAGTCTGACCCTGTGCAGACTCGCTGGTTGGCAACAGTGAGGAAAGGCAGTTGAGAAGGGGAGACCATCTCCATCCTCCACGGAATTCAGGAGTGCCTGTATCTAGGATTTGACTTCCCAGTGAAGCTAGTTTTCCTTACTTGCCAGTAAGATAAGGAAAGGGCAGAGTGGGATGAGCATAGTAGGCTCAAAACACAATAAAAATAGCAAAGGAAACAAACAGTTTATGCCTAATTTGAAACCAACAGATCTCCATGGTGATTGCAACAAATCTGCTATGTTTGACTGTTCAGTGTAGACAAAAGGTTAGAAATAGGAGTTCACCAGCTGTGCTGGACTGTTCAAATGAATATTGGACTAGGAGTGTTAAAATCTTCCCAGTGACTGAGTGGCTGTTTGAAGATGCTAAGAGGAATTCTGGAAATTACCTCATTGAAAATCTAGAGGATGCAAGTGTCTTCCTTCATAAGGCATCTTCAGAAAATCAGCTTCTACAAATTTCCTGGAACTTTTGCTTTCAGTGGTGCTATTGTGTGGAAAAGAATCCATAACACTGTTGTTTCAGCCAAAAAATAACATGTTAGAAAAGCTTCAGAAAGCAGGCAGTAAGCTAAGCTTGAAACCTTAGATAAATAAGGTTACTAATACACTTGCCACAGTGAATAATAGGACTATGACTCCCCCAAAACTCTTTTAGTGTTGTACCAGGGTCAACCTTTATGTGAAACAGAAGCCAGAGATAAAATTTCAGTCTTAATTTACAGATACTTGAGATAGAGGAAGAAGGGACTGCATTAGTCCTTACCAAAGAAGAAATTCTGTTCATGGTAGTCTGAAATACTGCCATGTGATGAGTTAGAAAGTTTTTGTTGTTCACATCTTCAGAATTCAGGGCTGCTGAGTTTTGGCATGCAAACTGGGCAGATAGCATTTGCAAATTAAAACGTCCTTTTGCTGAGGCTATTGGCACAGAAAGCTTCCTATTTGCAGTAGGTGTGTTTGAGTTTCTTGTTTTTAAATATGAGGTTTTGAGGGGAGAAGGTACTTTTGTAGTATTAAGTCATAATGAAAAGGTCATCAGAGATAGCTAATGAAGATATTCAACTGCATCAAGATTTAGAGTTTCTTGAATAAATATTGACCAATTTGACCTTTGCTTTTCCTCAGTCAATATTTATCTTTTAGGATGAATCTTCATATTCACCTTAGCTGAAGTCCAAGTCTTACTTAATAGTATACTTGGAAATCCAGAAGAGGTGATGATTTTTTTTGTTGCTACTTTTATCTGTTTAAAATTAGATATGTAGGTTTGATCACCCATGTCACTTTGTCAGATTTCCTAAACAAAGTAGCCTCAGGTCATGGCTGATGGGGAAGCTTATAGGAAAAACTTGTATCTGTCATAAGGAAGAATGAGTGAATCTAAGAGTGGAACAAACTCTGTACTGAAAGTCAGGATGAGGATTCCTGTACAATGTCAGAGGCCTTCCAGATGCTGTCAGAAGGAGGGAACTTACCAGGATTAGTCTAGCTATGTATTTCATTAAGTAAGGCAAAGAAGTTTTTGAGCTTTCTGAGGTTACCACAATCTTCCAGCAGCCTAAACCAAGAGAGCACAACATCAAGTATTGTGCAGAACTCTAGAAAGGTGGTGCCCAGAGACCAATCTGCAGACAAAGGGCGCTGTGGCTTGCCTGGGGTCCCACTCTGTGCCTGAGAGACACCTCTGGGAGCAGGTGATCCCTGATATGGCTGGGTTGTGCTGGGACCATACTACTGCCTTTATTATTTTAGTGACAATTTCAGTATTTTGGGGCACTGGCTTAAGTTAAGCTGAGACACAACCTTCCTCTGAAAAATGGGGGTGCTGGGGCAGCATGTATGGCTGGAACTACTGTGTCAGGTTATCTGCAGAGGTCCTGCACCTCCTTGCCTGGATGCACAGGGTCACCTCTTCAGAGTCCCACAGCATCATCACTGGCTGCTGTTGGAAAAAACCTCCTCTTACCAACTGGGGCAACACTTTGGAGTGGAAAGTGCAATTACTGTGCTTGTGAGCTATGCTGTGAAAGTGAGAGCAAGAGAAATGGAAAGTGCTGTTCAGGCAGTAGAGAGGTGGAGCTTTACAAATATCTGCTGATGCAAATCAAATCATTTGTCTTCTGAAATGTTCATTTCGCCTTTTCCCTGATTATGTTTTCTGAATTGCCATATGTACTTCTGATATTCTGAATGTGATATTTCAGTCTAGTCAAATTAAGAAGAGAAGGCCTTATAATTAACTTAGGATATATACCAAATAATGTTTGTCATTTTTACTGTGTTATCAGTCAGTAATAATACAGGTGGTGTGTAAGTTTTAAAAAAATAAAAGTCTAAACTGTTTTTGTAACCTTATAACCATCAAAGGTATTTGTTTGGGGAGAAGGTATTGAGAAAGATAAGAATTTTTAAATTGCACAATTGCAATTTAAAAAACAGCAGGCAACGTCATGTGTTTCTGAAGAGCACACTGTTTAATTTCATAGTAACAATATTTTAAGAATGCTGACAGTACACAGGAAGGCAGTGAATAATTATTATTGCAAAACCATGATTGTTTGCTGTTAAGACTTAGTCACCCCTGGATTTCTCTATGGAGGAACAGGACATTTGAGAGGTGGGGGAGGAAAAAGCCACTTGAAGCAGTAGTAATGTATCAAAGCAGCATTCAAATAAAATAGGTTTGGCATCCTTACTTAGAATAGATTGGAAAATGCATTTGTTTTCATGTACATTTTTTTTCATTATGTGCCTGATTGACTTGTTTTAATACCAGTGTTACTTACATTTCAGGGATGGGCCTCTGTTATGCAGGAAATTATCCAAACCCCTACAGCTGTATTTTAAATTGAAATTATTTTTTTTATGAAGTGATTGTGCAGACTTAATTTAGTAATCTATTATTAAATCTATAGTTTCAGGCTGTATGAAGTCTAAATATAGAATGAAAATGGGCACATATGAAGATCTAGGCTATGTATGCACCTGGGTCTGTATATTAAATCTTTTACATATGTTGTCCATTTTCAGAAACAAATAAAATGCTGCTTTTGAAAACTCAGCTTCTCTTCCATATTAGGGAATTCTGCAGACTCCCTGTGTTCCTTAGCTTCAGTATAATGCTAAATCTGTTCGTACATTAGTCTATTTTTAGTTATGAATGAACTTTATGGAGTGCAGCTCGCAGAGTGATTTCAGAGATTCTCACTCATAAAACCTGTGTGTCATGCACCTCAATTACAGCTGTAAACATTATGTTTCCTGGGCCCGAGCCCTGAAATTTCCAGAGGGGAAAAGCATCTCCCTTCACCCTTTTGTGCAAAATATTAGGCAAATAATAAGTCTGCCAGTGTGAAATCAGGTTAAATTGTGTGACCTTGGCTGTGGTAGGCGGGCTGCCTGGCGTGGCAGCAGGGGGACACTAGAGGGCAACTGAGAGTTTTCTTTAAACTAGCCGAGCTGGAGTTGGTTTTAATATCAACTGTTTAAACTCAGATCTTATTTATTTTCCTGTCTGTAGATTTCACATAAGTAACCTTGGAATTTCCATTGACAGCAAATAATAATCCAGTTGAAGTTACGCTGGGGGAAGATGCAGTGGGAGCGGGTCTGGAGCCTGCTTTTGCCCAAATAAGGCTTTTTTTGCAGACCTCATGTGTTAGATAATGATCAACTGACAGTCGGTCATGAGTTAATAATGCTGGATGCTGAAATATGCATACCATGTGGTACACAAGAGTTCTGCGGGAAGAGACAAACACAGCTATAATTAGATTTCTGAAACACAAGGAAGTGTGTAAATTGTTTAATAGTCTTCCACTTAATTCACTCAGATAATTTCCTAAGAACCAATATTGACTACGGAAGAATGTTACACAACTGACTGCATATTTAGTTTAAACCCTTCCCTGCTCAGATAAATTTACGAATACAGCTCAGTTTTATTTGGATTTTTCTGAGTGCTAGAGATTTGCCGGGGCTAAAATGCAGAGATGGGTTCAATTTGTTTGTGTTGATGTTTGAAATGATTACACAGAGTCCATGGGGCTTGCACTCATTTAAACTGGGCACATGATCTTACAATCATGACTTTAAAACCACAATTTTTGGGGTGTTTTGGGCTTTATACAGATTCCCTAGCTGCTAATACACAACCTGACAAAACTGCCAGAGTTCCACTTCTGTGTTTTACTGGTGAACAAGTGCAGATCCTTTCCTGTGCCCAGCAGTGTTGGGCAGTGTCCGCTCTGCATCTCGGCAATAACACCCATGTCAGGTGTATGCAGATCTCCCAGGGTGCCAAGGCTTTGTTCCCTTTGTTCCAAGCAGTCTGCTGAAGAAAAGTTGTCTCTGAACCCTTTGTTGACTCTGTGCTCTGGGCTGGGGCAGGGGTGCAGGTTGGGGTGGGGGGGGCTGGCAAGCCAAGTGCTGCTAGTGAAGTTACTGATAACTCAGAGATGTGAATGGGCACAGGGTTTAGGCTGTGGCTGCTGCTCCTGCCTCCACCTAACACCTCCTGTCTTGTGTAGTCATTGTGGTGGCAGCTGAATGTAGGCATCGAAGGGGAGAGGTTACTCTGTAGTTTCTGCTTGTCACTATACTGTATATCTTCCCTGATATCTTCATGCAGGTTGATTATGCCTAACAAATTTTGATTATTTCACAGTGCAGTAATCAAGTGCAAAAGAAAAAATGAAAGGAAATTACAATATTCTTAAAAAAAAAATCTTATATAATCAGTTACAAATCAGAAATGCAAGAGATTGTTTAAATAATATATTTGTCATTTTCACATTGTGCACAGTATGATGATCATTGCTTCCTACCTGATGTTGTCATTTCTGAAAGCAGGGTCTTGGAAACAGTCTATTTTATCCTTCTGGTATGAATTTCTGCCTGTTTATATTCGTGCACAATATGCATCAGTCAGCCCATCTCATCTGTCTATCTACATGGATACAACTGGTTACGTATCTGTTGTATTTCTGAGGTATGTAGGTCATGTCTCCGTTGGATACTGCTGACTCTTCTAGACAGCAATTACAAAAACACTGGCTTTTTCTGGAGAGAAAAAGAAATGTTGTTAGGAAAGCTATAAATGTGGGTGTTGTATACTACAGAATGTGGGATACTACAGGAAGCTGCTCTATGATTTGCCTTCTATTTACTACATCCCCCTAATGGAAGGTCTACCTTGAGTGTTCTTACGAGTTTTGGTCAGACAGGCTGACTTGCTTAGGTTTGCTGTGCAATTTCACTTCTTGCTGCCATGTTCACATTGCTTTTGTCTTGGTTATTACATAGTCTGTTAGAACCTGCTTATTTGCTCACTTTCCTTTCTTTGCTTGCTTTTTTTTTTTAACCCAGACTATTTTGACAAGTCAGACCTATACTTCTTGAGTGTTGCTGTGACCCGCTAACAGAAACTGAAGCCCCTGTCTATTGGGTGCAGCTTCCCAGGAGATGACCTTTAGGGATGGAGGGCTTGGGGCTGGAGATTGACTGCAGATTTCTGAGGGAAAGGGAAATTTGATGAACCCTGTCTGATCCTGTGATGCTGCCCAAGCACAGGTTATTTCATGATGAGATAGGACGGTTTGTTTGTTTAGGGCCTGGATGCTTCTTTCACATTAGTGACAGAGAGAGCCATGCTGGCTTGGATGTGTTCAATGCATAACACAGGCTCAGCCTCATTGATGTGAATAGCTTGAGTTAGGTCATCAGAGGTCTTTGCATGCTCCAGGTCTTTATGAGCTAGGCATGTGCTTTGCTGAGTCAAGTCTTCATGTTCCTTGTCCTGCATTGTTCAGTACTTCACTGTGTTTGATCCTGTGTTCATGCTATTTCTCACCAGAAGAACCACTGAGTCATCTAATCTGCTATGAACCCCAAGTAATGGCTCATCAGCCAAAATTGCTGGCAAACTCTTTCATCCAGTTCACCACCTTTTTTCTAAAGCAGAAGGGAAACAGCTGTTTGAGCAAGGACCAGGGCCAGACAGCTGGACACCTTGTTGTGCAGCCAGCTAGGCTGCTGCGGCCACCTGCAGTGGCTGGATTCTCATGGCAGCAGCATGGGCTCAGCCCTTGCCATGCCTCAGTCAGGACACCCAGCTCCAATCTGATATCTCAACCCTTCAGACCCCAAATTCATGTGTTACTTTCTGCACTGTGCACACCAGCTTGTGACTGGCTCAGGCTTTTCCCAAAGGCCTTGAGAAAGCTAGTTATATGCATGCCTCCATATTCTGGCAGTGGATCAGTTATGGGGACTGCAGTGCCTGGGCATGCCTAGTTAAGCCTCCTCGCTCCTGAGTACCAGTTTTTTCTCACTTTTGAGGCACTACTGTTACCTAGTAAAGTGACTTCTCAGTTATTTTTGCTTAAACCCAGCATAGTTTGAGTTATTCAGACCTCCCTGAAGGCAGAAACCTGTTGGCCACAGCATCTTCCAATCAGTATTATGTTGAATTTCCACTGGGGAGTGGCCTATGAACAGTCAGTCTTGGCTTGGCCAGTGGGACCTGTAATCCCTGTTTGCAGGTTTCATTCTGGAGCTGTATTGAGGAGCATTGTTTTCCTGGTCTGTTTTCCTTCTGATTATTCATTTGTATTAGACAGTTTTAGCATTGTGCCAGTCATGGTGTTGGTGTAAATGTAATTGTTAGGGGCTTCATGTTTGTTTCACTTATGAAAATGTGTAATACTTACAAGGTTAGGAGCAACCCCTGTGGAATCCAACCAGAAATCTTTTCATTTGGTAGAAATTCCCCACTGATGCCTACAGTTAGCTAGTTCTTAATCCATTCAATATACACTTGAATAAAATTATGTAGTGCTGGTTTTTAATCAAAGTATTATCTGATATTAAATCAGCTGTCTTACTGAGTGCAGGTAAGTTCCATGTGTGCAGCTAGTTTCTCTAACCAAGCTTATAGTTTCAAAATGTAAAATAAGGTGCTTTGTTTTCTGTTGTTTTAAGCTCTGTAAAACCAAGTCATTTCACTGGCTTTAATTATATTCTTTTGCAAGCATATCATCTGGCTGCTTTGCAAATATGGAATAAATATTTTCCAAACACCTCTGCCTCTCTTTGAATCATTAGTAATAATTCTGTCATCTGTAGCCAGTAACAGGCATACACCTGATTTTTTTGTTATTATTGTTTTAATTTGCTCTAAGGTCTACTTGAATGTCATGTATTTGTCAAGTGTACATTTTTCTCTGATGTCTTCAGGTTCTGACTTTAATTTACTGTACTTCATAATTTCCAACACATGTATAGATTTTGTCCAGGAAAAAAAATGAAAAAAACCAAAAAAACCCCAAAAGCAACAAAACAAACAAAAAAAAGCTACCCACCAAAAACTATTTTCCATTTTTTAAAACCCCACATTAGTAAGCAGGACATAAAGAAGTCCAGATCAAGGAAAAGTCTTAACACTCAACCATGCTGAAATGAAGAAAAAAAGACTCCAAGCTTCATCCTGAACCTTCTCTCTCTTCCATGGAAAAAAAGAAATGTTCATTTTTTGGCAAAATTGACCAACCTAATGTTTGCAGTGCCTCTAAATTTTCTGTTAAAAACAATGCTAGTTGGAACCGTAATTCATAAAAAATGCTAGCATTTTTCTTTCTTCAGAGATTGTCTGTTTAGGAGGAGGGTCATAACAACAGTCTGCAGCAAGTCATAAGTCTCCACATTAATCCACACAAGGAAGTGTCTGTTTCATTTATTTCCAAATGGGCAGTGTTTTCTTTAGAGAGGCAGGAAATTTATTTTCCCCACATGGAGCATGGGATATCTCATTTCCAAAACAAAACTTTCAGAAATGGCTACACAAGTCTGCTCTTTCTCCATGTTTAGAAAGCAGCATGATTCCTTAATGTTTCTTGCAAGGCTGTTCATTGCTGTTTCCAGGTCAGACCTGGCATGTTCAGTTATAAGGAAAGGAATAAATAAGTGTTTTCATTTATAAAAAGTCTAGTAAAAATAATTTTGATATTGTTTTTTGTTAGCTTGAACAAGCACAAGGGATATGTGTGTGTGTGTGTGAGCAGAGAGGCTGTGTGACCTCCACAGCTTGGTGAGAGCTTGACTTGTTGGTAGGTGCTCATCATTGACTTCCATAGGAGTACTTAGGATCCTGTTGAGACCTTCCCCAAACTGAATTTAGTTAGTTTCCTAAACACAGGTCTGGGGTTTTTTTAGCATAGTCTGATATTTTGCTTTATTTTCCAGGCACTTTAATTTCTAACATTTCAATGCCATAATACGTTACTTACAGCATGCTTCTCTTCATCAGTTCAGCATGCCTGGGCAATAAATGCCCCAAGCTGTCATTTTTGGATCCTGTTTCTGGTAGGCAAAAGCTTTTAAATAAACTTTCAGGGGTGAAAGGAAAATAAATTAAATGTGAAATGTGCAACTGATCAGAATGCAGAAAAGGAAGTGAGGGGAAGGAGATAAAACAAGGAGATGGTGGTGACGGGGAAATCAAGGAAGCAGCTGGGACTCCACAAAGTATGCAAGATTAACTAAGCTTTGAACACTTTTTGAGACAATACTTAAATACTGCAGTATGCTTTCCTAAACTTCCAGATATGCAGAATGCTGGAAGCCCCCTAGAGGGCTGTGTGTTTTAGCCATTAAACCTGTTAACTTTCTCTTAATTACATGTTAAAAGATGCAACATGTAACCATGCTTTTCAGCCAAGAGCTAACTTTAGCCAGGCTGCATTAGATATGTCCTCAGCAACCAGCTATTTGCCACCTGCTATCAGGCATGGTCAGTTCATGGATTTTGTGGAGATCTGGGGCCATTCTTCTCACTTGACTTTGATGGTCAGGCACCTCAATATGCCGTTTCCAGCTTCTGTTTGGCACCTGAATCATGAATAGCTCTGGGATTGGACGCATCCCGTCATTTCCTGCCTCACAGGGGAGATCTAATCTGTTCTGTATTTACTAATGGTTTTGCAGCCTGGGGCCAAGGATTCTGGTATCACAGCTTTTGTGCGTGTATGTGGAAACCAGAAGACATATGAAGGACTGGCACACTGTGGAAAGATTCTGTGAGGGGACACTGTGCAAGGTGTCCTTCAGGGAAGAGTGGCTGTGGATGCATTTTGCAGCTGTGCTGCCATCACTGCCTCATGTCTCTTCTGAACTCAGCACTGTTCATCCCTGTTTATTCACCTGAAGCCTGGTTTGTGATTACCTCTTTCTGGTATACCCTCAGCTCTACGTTTAGAACTCATCTGACTCTGTGAGCCCACCCTAAATGTAGACCCAAATCTTCTTTGTTGATGGCCATGGAGATTTTTAGAAACTCAGTTGATTTTTTTTTTTATTGATTTTTGCATTTGGGAAATATGTTGTTGTTCTTCCTTCATCTTTCCACAGAAACATAGTCGCAGAAAACAGCAGGCCGCCAGAAGAATCTGGTTGGCAGTGTAAGTTTGAAGTCCTTCAGCTGGGTACATTCCACAGCAAAATATGGCAATGGCCTTCTTTTTCTTCTTTTGTTTTTGTTCTTCTTTTCTTTTTTTTTCTTTTTTTCTTCTATATTTGAAGTGTTTCTGGGAAATTGGAGTATTAGCAAGCCAAAATCAAGTCATATCAGGAAATAGTTGCATAGGTCAAAGAGGCCTGGAAAGGCAAGAACTTTGATCACGGGCATTACAATTGCTTAGATGTGCTCTAGAGTAAGAAATGTGGAGCAAGCAATTAAAAGATACATGTTTTAGGCATGAGTACAGTACTTGTTTACTTACATGGTTTGCTGAGCAGCCAGCAAGGTCCAAGGTTATTTTGGGCTCAACATGAGTAAGTGATCCAGGTATGACAAGTGAGGTAATGCATTCCAGGCTCATTAAAACTCTTGGCTGCATCACTGATTTTGACAAAGCGCCAGCACAGCTTGACCTCAGCTCTGTGAAGGCCACTATTTTTTTTAACATCCTCCTTATAACAACAAACCTTTTGCATCAGCCAAAATATGTGGATAGAGAGAAAACAGTGTTATTGGGAGGGCTGAACTCATTGGACTTCCAGTGATAATCAGACTTGTACAAAAGAGTTAATTTTACTGCTAAATTCAGTTATCCCAAAACCAGAGCCATTGTTTCTTGACTTATTCGTGCCCCTAGAAGTGGTTGTGTGTACACAGTACATGGCATTATCATCATGGATGTAGCTCAGGTGAGGCTGGTAACAGGAAGGTGGTACACCCTGTGATCACTTCCCCATTGTGGGCACATAGGAAAAGAAGGTGGCAGGTGGATCTGCTGTCTTGTTGTGGCAGCCTATGTTTTTCCATTGTAAGTAGTGTTAATGGTTGTGGTTGACTTTGGCAGCTCTCACTTTTGGGTACTTCTCTTTCCCCTGCACAGAACTTGCCTTTCTTTGGGTAAAACCAGAGCTGGCACTGAGACTTGGAAAAGCTCCTTTTTCTCATGTCCTGCTGAGCAGGCAGTATCTGTGAAAGTTGAACAACTGAGGGTGGTAGTGACTGGAAACAGTAGCCACAACCTTGTGAAATATCTGAGTAGGTGAGCAGGGTAGCTGTCCTCTCCCTCTCCTTCTGGCCTACCCCAATCACCTACAATATCCTGATGTTTGTACAGACTGTTGAGAGTGCCAGAGGAGAAGATGTAATTTTTGAGCAGTGATGCTGTTTCGTAGCTTTGTGGACATAAAGAACTTCTGGGTTTGAGGAAACAACTAGCTATCCTGAGCAACATTAGGCTTGAGCTCCTCTCTTTTCTGCATGGTTCTTTTGTGGATCAGAGCCTACTACTGAACATATTGGGGATTCCTGGTCTTTATTTCTCTGCATGGATGCCTCTGAATTGTCCTTGTTTGATTACTGTAGTTAGTAGGCAGCTTGTGCAAGAATAGGCTTTGGAAGCGTCTTCTTACTGGGTTACGTTTAGATAGCAAAGATTTGCCAGTCTACATCTACAGATAATTTAACTCAAGCTGTGTATGACACAAGCTTTGCATTTAACCTCTCAGGTGTAACAGTTTGCAGTAAAAACATGTAGAGCATTGCTGGTCTTTTGGCAGTACAGAGCACAGCCACCATCTGGGGACTCCTCTAGGCTCAAGGAGTGTTTTCTCATACTGTGTGAGTTCTGCTGCTATGTTTCACCTGGCCGTACCTGAAAGGTTTGCTAGGAGGCAGCAGGTAAAAGGAGTGGGAAAGCACCACATGTTGGCAAACAGCAATCATGTTGTCAATTACACAGGAAAGAAAGTTTTTTAACTGGTGCTGTGTTGTCTCTCTCATACTCCTGTTACAGGCACTCACACTGAAGAGGTGGCAAATAATGCAAACTTTTTTCTGTATTATTTATTAATTTTTTACTTCCATTTTCTTTACTTATGCTCTCGCCTTCTGGGAATGTGCAAGTTATCAGGCCTCACTGCCACAAATGCTTTCAGAAAATGAATTTGAAAACCATATGCACAAACACATGAAGAAAGTGAATAATTTTGGATATTCCTAGGTAGTCATTCTCTAGAAGTCCTTCTCTACTAGAAAACAGAAGAAACCTATAAGATATTCACTTTGCTGTCCAGTGCATACTGAACATCCAACATCATCAGGCAAACTGAATGTGAATGAGCCACAAAATGTGTAAAATTGCTTTCAAATAATGATGAATAACAAATTCAAGACATTTGTAGTGTACTCATGAATATGTCAAAAATTAAACATAAGATGACAAAATTGAAACACGAATGTGACTTGTAAATTCTTTCTTCAGTCCTAGTCATATTTCCTTGCTCACATGAACAAAATCAATGTCACTGAAATGCAGTAATCTTCAAATAATGCATTTATTTATAATGGTTTAGGTAGCAAATATTAGTGGCTTTGTTTCAAATGTGACTGGAACTACGTTAGATGTTTTCTTTTACAGAGTAAATATTAGATGCCAGGACCTTCTCTTCTGATAATAATTCCTATTGCTGCTTTCTTGTTAATTGTGTATGAGATCTGGAGTGGCTTTAGGTGATGTAAAATCCTCCCATGTGTCATGTGGGATGGTCCTTGTGTGTGCTGCAGACAGACCTTCCCTACTGCAGCTTGTGAGCCACAGGGAGGATGCAAATAGCCCATTTCATAGTGGGTTTGTATCAGTTTTGGCATTGAAGGCTCCACTTCAAACACTTTATATGCAAGCTCAATATACTTGGAATTTAGGAACAAATTCCTTTTTACTTTTAAAGCTTTAGCAAAACATAGGCAGTGCTTTATAGTGTGATGGAAAGTATGGTGCCAAAACTTAGGATAACAAGTGTGTTTGAGAAACATTGAGCCTTGAACTAGTTTCTGTATTTGTTAAAAAGAAAGAATGGAATGAAGGAAAGAAAGAAAGGACAAATAACTCTCATGCAAGTATATTTGATGGTAGCTCAGCCACATCCCTCATTGACCATTGGTTGGACTAGGCCTGGGGATCCTTTCATTCAAAGGTTAATCTTTTAACGTGTATGCTAGAGTATAGTAAATTGAGGGAACATTTCTATTTCCTTCAGTATCTTTTTTAAGAACTCGGCAACTGCTGAGGCAGACTGTGGTTAAGGATATGTCCATCCCATCCAGGTTGTGTGCCAAAAAATCCCTGTAGGCTTCAGGAGGACATCAAAAGTTGAGCTTTATAAATAAGGCAGGGCGGTGTGGCTAAAGCTGGCAGTCTGGCAGCCGGCGCTGGAGCCCTCGGAGCTTATCCCACACTCCTGCCAAGTCGCTCATCTCTGTTTATATGAGTAATGGAGCAGCTGGGGGAGGGGATTTGTGAGCACAGAGAAAACACTCTTAGTGTTCATTTTGTGTAAGACTGACATCCACACAAGTTGAGACTCCCAGCAACGTAGTGTGCAGTCACATGCTGTAGCATTCATGAGTACAGATATAAATCAGGCAGATGTTTGTCGACTGGAATGGGTAATAATTTCTTTCTCTCTTTGCTTGATTTTGCATGTTAGCCTCAGATGACAATTTCAAAATTGCTTTCCACAGTACTTTTCAATAAGCAAAATGTGCTTCACTGGAGATAGATGGAGATATTTCTGTAAGGAGATAGATGTATTCTTAGATAGAAACAAATATGGACTTACTCCCATATGCACATGCATGTGTGTGTATATATATATATACACACACATACAGATTTATTTTTTTTTACCTTACGCCAGTGCTGGGGGAAGAAAAAGGATCTGACTTTTTATTTTAAACCCAAAGCTTTTCTTTTTTTCTGAACAGACCAAATATGGCAGTGTTACTCAAACTATAAAATCAAATTAGCACCCTTTATTGTGTTTGCAAACTAATTAAAATGTACAATGTCCTGAAACCACTGGCTTACTGTGTGACAAATGTAAGATTAGAAACAATTAGAAGATACTCAAGAGATTTGTGATGTTTAGATTTCTGACATTGTTCTAATCATCCCTTTAAGTAATGAAAACAATGGTTACCTAAAAATTAAAGGTTTAAGGGAAATTATCTTATTCAGTGCAGTCATTAGTTAATGATTGTTTATCATTTTTAATGTTGCCATAGTGGTCAGAGGCTGACATTTTAAATCTGAAAGCAGAGGGGACATGTAATAATGAGCAAGCATCTGCTTCATCTGTTATTTCTATATATGATCATAATTTATGTTGTAATAGCACTATTGAAAGATGAGTGTGATATTTTTTATGATGATCCACATCCCATTCTTCATATGGCTCAGCACAGTTAGGATTTATTCACTATGTTATTTCAGAGCTGTTTTATCTTAAGAATTGGACAAAACTGAAAATGAGTCACATTAATTTGTATGTGTGGTATGTAACCCTTATGAAACAATCAGTCACTTATTTCGGTACTTGTCAACTACCAGAGCTAGTTATTAAGGGGGTTTTTTATCCATTTCAGGACTCAGGGGTAATATTTTAATTTTTTATTAAGCTTTTTTAGAAAAAACTTTGACAAGAATGACAAGATATATAAACATTTCTTGGAGCTGTATTCAGTATTTCAGAGCATTTCAAATGCCAGATGTCTCCCTAAGCTGGAAGTAGCAGTTTGTACTTGGGCTTGAAGATTAGAAATAAAGGCAGCAGGGTGATTAATGAAAAGTTGCCTATTAATACTGAATTTTGTTCTTTTTTGTACCAGGGAGAAATATTTGTGCTTCCTCTCCAAGTCCTTGGGAGACCAGTGTTTGACTTTATATTAATTAGTTATGTGAAAGTAGAATAGATGAGCCTTGGGGGATATTCTATAGAAATGTATAGTCTGTCAAGATGTAACCCAGAGAGGACGAGAATCTCATAATAAGCATTTACTGTAGACAGATGTGTACATTTCTGTGACTGATTGTAGTGGAATTATTTATTATGCTTTCGGCTGTTAAGAATCCAGTATAAGACAATGTGCTCAAAGTGTTCTCCATTAATTTTCAGCGCCAAATCTTAAAGGCAGACCGCGCAAAAAGAAGCCATGCCCACAGAGAAGAGATTCATTAAATGGCATTAAGGATTCCAACAATAATTCTGAAAGCAAAGCTGTTGCCAAGGTAAATTACTTAATAATACTCTTTTTGGCACTCTATTCTTTTTTAGGTACAACCCTGCCTTTGTTTTCTAGCATGCAGTTTCACATTCTGAGTGTAACTTATTTTCTTGGGGAGATAAGTGTAATTTTTTTTTAATAGTATTTTTTTTTCACTTGAAATCATGCCTGTGTTCAAAGTTACCAGCAATTATAATCACCTAACAACCTAATGCTATCAACTTTTTGGTAACTGGTAGTGCTTAAGCTTTCTTGGTGTCTACTGTTAGTTTTCATAATCTGTGACACACATAGTGTGTAGCAGTATCTTCGAATTAAAAATAAACCCTGGAGCAGCTCACCCTGTTACAATGTACTTCTAAATATAAGTTTGAAGATAAACAGACTATGAAACAAGAGCTGCCTCAGTAATGGTTTCTAAGAAGCAAACACAAACAAGTTAAGTTCTCAACTCTTTTTTTTGAAAAAAAATAAAAGATAAAGGTAGAAACTCAGGATAAAAGCTTAAAAAAATCTGGGCTGTTTCTTTAATACTTACTGCTGAGCTGCATGTTCCACAGTTTGCTAAATAGTCCATGCCTTTACAGAGTCTTCTGTGAGTGCTGCAGAGCTTTGCCCATTCCGCAAGTAAAAATTAGATCACTGATTAGTATTTATAGACTTAATCTTTAAGATATTTATGGGTTTGTGTCTTTTCCTTAAAATATTTTAAAATTGCGTTTCTGTTGTGTAAATTACATCATGTTTTCTGTATTGTCTGAGTGGTTTTAGACAGGAATTTGGTTTTCCCTTAAAAAAAGAGCAGCAAAAATGGCTCCTTTTAAGATGATTTAGTTAGAAACTCTTAAGGTGCAAAGGTGGAAAATTACTTAGAGCAATAGTTTATTTTTATCTGAGACAGAACTTTGTCGCTGATACTTTTAAGCTAAACAGCTGAAGATATTTGCATATACTGAATATTTACACCAACTCCTCCCAAATCTATTGTATTAATAAATTAGATGGACACTTCCATTGTTGTGACCATCTCTTTAGGAAGTACAGTGAATCTATAGATCCATTTTCGTTGGTATTGTTGTACACTGTGAATGTCCTGGGAGATTAGGAGGTTAAAAAGGTCAGGTGTTCTGCTCTCAGTTTCTCATAGAAAGGCAAATTAAATTCCACCTCCTCCTCCTCCCTAGGAGCTCAGTTAAAATTTTGTCTTCTGTTGATGACGATAAAAGAGGCTGAAGTTCATGATGAAACTCTGCCTATAAGTCCTTGTTTCTCTTCTTTTTATGCCCTACTGTGCTCTGTTGGAGTCCTTACTGTCATATTAGACAGGCATGGTAAGAGATGAGGGTGCCTGTTGTGTTGAGTTACGGGATCCTGCCAGATATTATAGAGTTTGAATGTTTTTTCTGTGAAAGAATGTGCAAAATCCATTGTGTGAAAATGTCTCAATTTGCCTCAATTGCCCCTTCCTCCAAGCCATTTTTCATGTCAAAATATTGCCAGTGCACTGAGGCATGGACCATATTGTCAAAGCACCCTAGACTGTACCACAAGTAGTTCTGCCACTTCAACACCTGATATATAGATATTTGATAATTAAAAACAACAGTAACGCTTCATACCAAATTGTTTATCCTCTCTGTTTATATTTGGGTTCACACTACTAGTCAGATGGGAGGATATTTCAGATAAGAAGTAATTCCACCTATTTATCTAGTCATACTGTGCTCCTCATTGTGCAGATATTAATAGCATTAATTATCTTGGCCAGCTTAATTTTATTATAAATAATATACATGCTCATGATATAATGTCCTGGCGTGTAGTCACACTGATTTCACTGTGGCTTTTCATATCAATCTGTATCTCAGGGCTGTGGATACACTTCCATGAGAGGAGGACAGTGAGTCAAACCCTCTATAGCAGATGTACTGCATTTTGTGCAGACCCTGCCTGTGCATTAATGGGGAGGGAGAAGAAGGGTATTTGGGGAAGGGGAGAAATAGAGATCCACCTACTGTCTTCTTATTGCTGGGAACTGTTGGGATCTGGTCATCTGAAGCTCCATGTTGGAGTTCATCACTGGCTATCCTCCTCTTGAGTGCTTCGTGTCCAACTAATGCTGAAAGTGTGTCCATGGAGAGGAGGATTAAACTCTGCTTGTGTAAACAGGATGAATCCACTTGTGTCAGATGCTGAAGCATTTAGCAGTCTTGGCCATATTCTTGTCCCAGATAAAATCCTTTCTGACCAGAAGTCGTGCTGCTTGCATTCTTGGATCATGTCACTCAGTGTCTGGCACAAGTCTCATTTCTCAGTGATGGGGTGATGACTCTGATGGAGTTGCAGTGGCAGTATGGTTTGGGTTGGGAAACACCAAAAGGGTCATTCCGAAGGCTGTGGTTTTGAGCCTGTCAAGACCAATGCAAGCTGCGTAGTTGTCATTACTTGAATTTTTTGTTCTCAGCTGCCAATGACTAGAAAGCTTAATTCTTAAAACCTAGTTCTCATCAGACGTTTGTTCTTGAGCTATCAGCAGACAGTTTTGAGGGTTCCACTGTTATCTGATAAGGAGAAGTGTCTGGCTGGGTAGGAGAAGCTCGAGGTCAGTTCCAGTATAGGTAGCTTATTAAAAATAGAGTGATAGCATCATAGACAATGTGGTGGACCTGCAGATCCTGCCAGGGAAAGTCAGTCTTTTGTGTGCCACCTCTCTCTTTTGTGGTCACTGCATCAATTTTAGTGCCTCATGGGGAAGATCTCAGGAGAGTTTCCTCCGCAGCTGGGAAGGGAGTATGAGGCCATCTGCTCCAGCAGGATCATCTCTCCTGGAGAGGATTATATCAAGCTCTTCTCTCAAAACACTCCTTGGATTCTGGAGGCTTTCATACTTGATGTGTCATCAGAGCTGGACAGGATTTTGGAACTTGCAGGCTCCAGCAGATGACCCTCATTGTACCTGCTTCATCTTCCCAGGGAGTGTTCCCAATTCAAAGTGTGTTCTAATGCTTTTTAAAACTGGCTGATCTGACCATTTTAAGGAACTGAAAGGATTAACTTGTTAAACACGGAAATTGTCCCCAGATGCATCTATTAATTTACATCTTCTAATGCAAATGCTGAAGTAAGCCTCTCACTTAATTTGTACAACGAGATCTGTTAAATTAGTTTAAAAGTTGCAAGATACTCTTTTCCTGTGGCCACAGGTGGCCTGGCATGCTCTCAGGCCTGGAGATTTATTCCCAGTGCATTGGCCATTATCTGATGGAAACTGTAAAATGCAGATCTGTTGTGGTCTGTGTTGTGTGTGACCTCTAGCAGGAGAAGACAAACACACGGTTGTACCCATGAGTATTCACTGGCCATTTTGTCATGGATCATCCCCCTCTGATGGAACACACAGCAGGAGACAGTTCCAGAGTCCATCTCAGTGCATCCCCATATTATCCAGCTTAACCCAGCCGTGGCACTGGGTTTATGTTTTGAAAGAGGAAGACAGTTTGTGGTGCTTGGAGCAAATCTGGTATTGTTCTTACAATTCTCATTGATCTCTCATGATTTTGATATGTTCATGCTGGATTTACACTGGTGTTACCCAGAATGGTATTTGGTCCTTTTGTCTCATGGCATTCATCCATATTGCATGTCAGATGGTGGGGAGGCTCCAGAAGTGAGGCTTAAGCCTCAAATGCTGAGCAGATGAAGCATTGTAGGCTTTACCAAAGCTCTGTTGAACTTAATGCTGCTTGGAGTCTACCCAGTGCATTTTGACACTTCTGAGTACCACGGAGGCTTTGACCTTGCTTCTCTTTAGACAAAGAGAGGAAGGTTGTGTATGCCACAGGTTTTTCCCACTCCTAGTGGCTTTCTTAATATTATTTTGCCTTTGTCTCCTTTAGGGTAGAATCCCTTGCCATTCGTTTGATTGCACAGCCATGAGCTTTGATGTCACTTAGAGTTCATGCCCAGGCTGGTTTTGCAAACATAGTTCTGAATTTCCCAGTTTGGAAAAGAGAAGCCAAGCAAGTTGGTGACAAAACTTAAAACTTGTTCCTAGATCTAATGAATTTGTTCAAAATCCGCAACTCCAATTAAAAATCCAAAAATTATTGAAGTAATGTATTCCTTTTGGGAGTCTTTGGTGAAGCATTGAAACCTATGACAATGTAATCTAAACTTTGGAAGCTGTTAAATAATTTTTGTGAGGTGCCAAAGTAAAAAAAGTCAAGGAATTACACTTCTGACCTGAAAAGTAGATGAGGGAGTCCAAAGTTCACTTAATAGGAAAAAGAAAACCTGTTAGTTCCTCTGACATTTGGATGAAACCCATAATCTTTACAAAAGTTTAATCAACAAGCAAATCTATTACTAGAATGCAAAGGATGGTATCTTGTGCTATAGGAGGACAACATCTCTTTGAACTGTGCTGTTGGAGAATATCAAGCAGTACAATGGACATACTTCAACAGCAAGTGATCAAGAAAAATCCTGCAGGAAGTCTATTTCCCAGTCCCTGCTGTGTTGCTTGGGAGGAGTGAGCCTGTACCCTCCAGGATGGAGGTTTTTCAGCAGCATCAGTTGCCATGGAAAACCGTGACCACCTGTCCACTCTGCTTAAGAACTACCATTGCGTTGTCCAACATCTGTGAAAAACTGGAGATCACCTGAACTCAGTACTCTATGCAAAGTTAATGCCTAGAATACCATAAAGATTTTGCTTTCCTCAAGCCTGAAATGCCAGAGTATCTTTTATTAAGATAAAATATCTATATTGTGGTCTTTCCAGTCTTGTTTGTTTCTTATTTACAAACACTTATGTAATGCTCTTCATAGCAGTTGCTTCCAAACTGTCGACAAGTATCCGGAAAACACCTGATTTAGAAGTGACAGTTCTGAAGGAAGGTCCATGGGTTGCTTGACCAGGAGCTCCTACCTTTCTGCACAGCAGGATACCCTGCTCTCTTCTGGTATCCTTCTAAAATACCAAGTACTGGCTCTTAGAGTCTCCCTGCTCCCTCTGGGAGCGCAAAGGACATGTCTTGGATGGGGACATGGAGCTACCAGAAGGCTCATGAGAGCGCTCAGAAGCTGTGAGAGGATGGAGCAAATCCCAAATACATGTAACCATCTCCACTGCCTTGTATTAGAGAACTTCCAGTATTTCAATGGAAATTTACTGATCCCATGATCTCAATGTCTTGGTCATGTAGAGCTTTTAAACATCAGGTTTCTGCTCTTTTTTTTCTTTTTCTTTTTTTTTAATATATATACCTTAAGTGAACACTTGATTTGCCATTTTCTTGATTCAGTGAGAGGATTATCTTCAAGAGAGACAGTAGGAGTAAGCCAGTCTCAGTGGGTATTTTGGTTCCAATTTATTGGTTTCCTGACCGGCACACATCTGCTCGGCAGTCTAGTGGGAGACCTGTAGCTCTGGGACTTATGTTCATTGGGGATGCCATTGTCTACTAGGAAAGTCTCCAGCTACCAGCCTCTCCCTTCTGCTAAATGCTTAGGGCTGTGCTCAAGTTTAAGCAGACGCTCAAATACTTGACTTGAGTCCATGCTACAGCAAAACATCCACTTATGTGCTGAGGGTTCTGCCTGGATAAAGCTTGCCAAGGTTTGCATCTATTTAGGTGGGCCAAAGGAGAGAAAAATGTGTCATTTCAGGGCTGACTGCTGAGCATTCCTGGAAGGGCCTGAGCACCCTCCGCTCCAAGGGTTGTCTACAGGAGTTGACAATGTTCAGTGTCATTCCTGGAATGAGAGTTATTATTAGACTCGCTAATGGCAAGTGGATATGAGAGATAGAAGCTGTGACATAGCAATGTATAGTCATAAAAATGCAGATCTGGAGAGCATTACCAGTGAGTTACAATGATTTAAAGATGTGGCTGTTTAAAAATGTTGTGACTAAGATGCAGAACAAGACATTTAACTCTATAAATAGCTTCCTTTGTTTCCCCTCAAACACAGTCATATGGTTTGGCCTTCGTTTTTTTCAACAATCCATTCTGGTAGGAGAGGGTATTTATTCCTTAAGTGAAAATTAAAGGTTACCTAGATCTGATATGACTTCTTTTCTTTTTCCAGGTAAAATGTGAGGCTAAGTCAGCTTTGCCCAAACCCAAGAGTAACAACAGCAACTGTAAGAAAGGCTCAAGTGAGGATAAATCAAAGATTGCCATAGGTGAAGAATGCAGAGCTGACGAGCAGGCTTTCCTTGTGGCTCTTTATAAGTATATGAAAGAAAGGAAAACACCAATTGAACGAATACCCTATTTAGGTTTTAAGCAGAGTAAGTATCCTTTTTCTCACTTTCTTGTTGACATTTTAGAATGGTTTGGCTTCTCTGGAGAAAGCAATTGCACACAAAGCCTATATTAAAGCCTTGTGGATGGGGAGGGACTATGTTTATCTCTACACATTTTCCAGTCCAGGCAATTCACTGTCTTATGCCTAGATTTGCATCTCTTCCTTCTGGGGTAGTTGCTGCCGGATATTTATAGGTTTAAATCCACTGATTATGACTCGAAATAGGCATGTTGAAAACGCTCTCATTTTCTGTTTTGTAAATCTGCAGCATCTGTAATGCCTTTCTTCTGAGTTAATAATGTGACGTATCTTTATTATGCCCAGATGTTCTTTATGAAAGGACAAATATTAAAGACATTTAAAGGTGGTCAAGAAACACACAGAAGGGATCATATTTTTAAGCCCTAAAATGTGTTTATAGTTAATAGATTACTGACTTTGGAGAATAAAACCAGACTGTATCTGCTTAATAGAGAATGCAGTCTTTAGAATTGCTTTGGCATGTACAGTTTGTAGTGCCACAATCTGTAAATTAATTGTATGTGGAGAAGATACAGTTGAACCTGAATCTGCATAAATATATCGCAGCACAACGTAGATCTTTCACAGTTTCCAACAAAAGCTGTAAATGGGAGTATTGCTCCTTATCTGTAGATTGAATGATACTTTATTTCCTTAAAGGGAAAACACCATGGATTGAAATATTATTTGCTCTAATTTACCTACTAGATTAAAACCATGTGTTATTTTGATGAAGAATGTCAAACCTGTATGTTTTACATAACAATTTACATACCTAATTGCAATTGGCACTGATTGCAACGGGCCTCCAGCAGTCATTATAAATTTATATAACTCTGAATGATTACAGTGTTTGTCTGAAAACTGGCTGCTTGAAATGGGAGTAAAATTAATGTACTATGAACAGCTTTGTTGCATTATGCATTGATTCAGATTAAATCAAGGCCTAAGCAAAGCTCTTGATAGCTGTGAAGCAGTACAACATTTAGTGAGGCTTTCAGAACATTTTGTGTTGAAGAAATTTTCTTTTTCTCCCCCACTTCCCCATATTATTCTACATTCAGTCAAGCATGGAGACAGGGTGTGCTTAAAAGACAAGCTAAACTACTATTTCTAAAGTTGCCCACTGGGGCTAGGGCCTGCTGCTAACATTTAGCTAAAATACATTGAAACTTGCCTGACATTCATTATGAAGTAGGGGCCTGATCTGGCAAATACTTAAATCAAGAGTAAGTATGCTGAGAAGAGCAGAAATGTTTGCAGCATGAGGCTCTCTATTCATCCAGCAAGGCTTGTGCAGACATTGCCAATAAAAATAGGTTGTTGGGAAGAGGCAGTACATACAGTACAGCAGAGCATCCCTCTATGGAGATGGAGATCCTGTTCTTTATGGTCTGCAGAATTACTGCTGACCTCAAGTATGGAATCACTATTGGTGGAATTTTGCATACACCTTTGATAGGACTGACATGGATTTTTCTTCTAACAATTAAATGAGATAAAATAAAAATTAAAATAAAACAAATAAAATAAAAATGACGCCAGCAAGCAGTGGCCCCATGGGACAAGCACGTGAAAGGAGAGAAGTTCTGCAGGAAATAACAACTCCCTCCCAATACATCTTTTTAATTGAGTTGCCTCGGTGCCTCTGACCCCACAGCCATGGGCAAGGCACAACCAGCCACAGCATAATTATTCCAGTAATGCTCATTCGTGCTCCATCTGGGTTCATTCACATAGAGCCCACTAGAACACAGATTATTGTTCATTGATTATGGAGCTCATTATCTGAGCTGCAGTAAATATTGGATATTGTCTAATCGATAGGCCTGTGAGCCAGTATGTGGGTCTTGCTTGCTTGCTAATGAAACTGGTATTAAACAAATAATTGAAAGCAACTTTCTTCCCAGTAAGTAATTTTTATTATCAAAGTTATAGAAACATGCTACAGTAATTATACTGTCTCTTATCAGCAAAGTCAAATGAGCCCATTACCTTTGTCTCAGTGTATTTATCCAGTCCTGTTAAGGAATCTGTAAGTGTTATATAATTAAAAATATATATAGTATGGGTTAATATTTACTCTTCGGATTATGTAAATACCTCTTTGGAAGGTGTTTCACAGGAGCTTTTTCAGGGACTGTGAGCTTTTTTTCTCTATTTTTCTTTTTTTAAAACTGTTTAATTTACATTTCTTTGAAATATGTTGGCTAATGCAATGCTTATCTAAATACTTATTGTCCCTCTAACAGTTAACCTTTGGACTATGTTTCAAGCTGCTCAAAAACTGGGAGGATATGAAACAGTAAGTGTTTAAGTAACTTAAATGAAATAATTGTGCAATCTAACTTTTCCCTCATAGGAAAAAAAAAAAAGTAAAAGCAAACAATCATTTGCTGCATTTTAGGCTAGCTTTACTCATTTTGGGTTTATTGGGCCATTTTTGGAAATGATCCCAATTAGTTCCAGATCTGGCAAAATTGTAAACTTGTCATAAAAACTCCAAGTGGAAAACATATGTAACTCTTCTCTGTCAAGGAAATTAGTTAGGTCTGTAATTTTTTCCCATGTTGAGAAAGGGCTATTATTGTACAACAAGCCAAGATTGTATAAAAGAAATTTCACTTGGCAACATCCCTGACATCTGTTCATGTCTAATATGGGAAATGTATTAAAGACTTTCAAAAGTAATCAGCATTGTCCATTAAGGAATAGTATGCTGCAGAATCTTCTCTTATTCCAAGTGTAAAAGATCTTTATTACACAAGGGTCAGTACCACATAAACAGGAAGTTATCAAAGTAATTCAGAAGAGTCTCTGACACTTTTTATCAGCTAACCATATCTGACAAGAACACTGTATTTTTAGCTCACAGGAAAATTTGATGGCCATGGATTTTACAGCATTTATTTTGAACCAATAAAATATTAGAGCAGCAAACTTAGATTAAAATCTTGAAATGAGAAGAAAGAGCTGCATTAATACGGCACATCAAGATGACATCTGTAATAAAAAAACAATTGACATAGGAAGATGTCGTCACTGGAAATATTTTCTTCGCACACAATGATCAGATTAAGTTGTTCAGTTCCTGCCACAGTTGGATGAAAGAAATTATTTTTGCTTTGTTTATGAAGTAATCTGTGCTGTAGAGAAATGAGAAGAAGGAATGCACTTTCAAGAAACCAAAAGTCATTTCAACCAAAATGCAAAACTCACTGTTTTCCATCCATACAATAAAGCACATTGCTCTATAAATCAGCAGCCTGAGCTGGTTAGCATGGGTGTACCTAGGATTTTGTGAAATGTGAAATCTATCTTTAAAAAAATGTGTGCTTGATTTGGCTTCTGTTGTTGCTCTTCCATTAATCAGCACATACCATGCTTTTATACATGTTTATGTACATGCTCTGTGTAGGCACACTCATGGGTATGTATTAATGAATAGCTACTATAGATAAATCATTACAGCAATTATGAGCAAATAGTAATTGCTTGAGTTGTAAAGTGCAATGAAAATGAGGGCTAAAATCTTGAACTTGACCCATAGCACCAGGGAAGGCCAGGAGGGAGATTGAACAGAGAGTGGCATGTTCAGAGTGCTCAGGAAGGCAGTTTTCACAGCAATGTTTCAGGTTTGCTTGAGGAGAATGAGTACAGAAGCAGGGATGCCCAAGTGATTGCTTGCTGGAGAAACCTGAGTTTTAGTGCCAGAGGGAGAGGGATGGATTTAGATGAGCTGGAGCGGGTGAGCCTCTGTACAGCAATGTCCCAGTGGTACTTGTGTCACATGAGGTCCATCCTGAGGCAGAGCAAGAATAGGATTGTGAATTTGTAACAAGGCCACAAAGCCAGGTTTGAGAAACATGACAGGATCAGAGAGGAAAGATCACATACATGAGAATGTCAGCCAGAGTAGCTTCAGTCCACCCTTGTCTCAAAGCTCCTTTCCTTTTCTCAGTGACAGATGTTCTCTGTTGTTTAGGGTCATTTGTCACCTTGAATGAAAATGTCCCAGCAGTGCTTATTCTTCATAGAGAGTAAACTAAGCAATTGCTTCCTGTTCAGTAAATGGCAAGGCAAGCACAGCTCACACCTGCTGACATAGCCATGAGTCCAGCTTTCTTTGGAGAGTGACTGTGTCTGAAATGATGAGCCTAATCCTGTTTCTATGATGTGAGTGGCATCTGTGCTCTTTGCAGGCAATCTGAAGTTGGGAGGATTGTTATGATGCTATTTAAGTTGTATATGGAGCATGAGGTTTCCTGACTTCATTCTCATCAACAGTCTCATCCTCAATATGGATCTGCCTTTGCTTTGAATTCCCTGAGTATTATATCGATAGCTGTTGCAATCCTCTGACCTGTGCAAGCCCTGGATTTTATTATTTTATGGCCAGATTATATGCATTGAGTTTGGCAACTGCATTAGTTTGTGTGTATTTTATAATGGCAGACACTGCTGAGAAGCTTTTGTCTTTTCTTTCTTTCATTTTCCACAAGTCAGTGGATGGTAGAGGTGACATGGACCTCAGTGATCAATTCTAGGATCTTAGGCAGGTCTACTTAGATGGAGAAATTTCAAGTGAGTGCTTTAATTTGATGTTGAGGAGAATCCAACACTCTCATACACAGTGCCACCATCTATTGATGAGAAGTCATGGAGCTTTCTCAGACCTGCCCTATTTAGTATGCGTTTATCTCTGTGGCCCCTTCCATTTGACTTGAGCAAACCATTACAAGGGCTTCATCATCTTTAATAGGTTTCAAAATTTCACGAGTTTCTGGTTTGTGCATTGAGATAGAAATATTTTCTCATGGATTTATTGTAAAGAAAATATTTAAAATAGATATTTCACTTCAACATGTGACAGCCATTTTATGAACAGGAAACAGATAAAAGATTGCTTAAAGTGGTCATATGACAATTTTTTTACAAGCATAGAAACGTTCCCAGTTAAAGCAGTTGCAAACTTTACATCCTTTTATTTGGGAGAACAATTATAGTCTGTCCATTTTTAATTTTATCCACTGCCTTGTCCACTTTGTTCATATATAGATGTGTTGATGCAGTCTAAAAAACATTATTGAGAAACAAGCATGGATCATGTGCAATGTTTTTCATCTTCTGCACAGATTCACAGACGATTTTTGCAATATTTTTGAGTCCAGTTCTATCAGTTAAGGATCTAAAAGTGACTGAGAACAGACAGGGATTGTATTTGAGATGCAGAAAACAACTTTCTTAGCCATTTGACTTTCCCCCTGGGGAAATGGATCCAGTGAGGCTTGGCAAAGAGCATTACCTTTGCATATGAGATATACATAATAGTGTCAAGTCATGATTGTGTGTCATATTTAAGTGTTCTCCATTTAGAGTACTTACAAGAGTCATTTCTCTTCCATTTGATTACTAATTCTTAGTTAGTTGTCATCTGTAACTGTGTAATACCACACTCCCTTGTACTTCTTGTTGAATGTAATACAGGCTTAATAAAAACAGCAATCCATATAAACTAGTTTAAGACTTTAACAGATGAAGCTGTCTCTTTGTAGCTGGTTTAACTATATTTCTCTTAAACAAAGATATGAGCATCTTTGTTACTAATAATAGGAGGGCGCATTGGAAAGCACTCTCTGTAGCAGACCTTCACAGTATAAATGATTTAAAATGTCCCCAATGTCACGTTGGATGAAATGTGAAACAATGCCATGTTGTAGGGGGCTCAGCTGCAGTGGCATTCAATAGCTGTTGCCTTGAATTTTCTCAGTCTCCCTAAGTGAGTAAAAGGTGCAGAAGTTCATAGATGGGAAACTTCCAGGGCTTACCCAAAGAGTTATCCTCAGCGAACTATGAAGTAGCATTTTTCCTTTTGAGTCAATGTAAAAGGAATGCCTTGGCATGTTGTAGAAGGCTGAGCTGCTAAATGGTCTCTACCTGGAGATGTCTTAGAAAGATAAAGGATAAAAACAAAATTAGGTGGAGCTTAACGTTCTGTATGTAGCAGCTTAGATTTTGCCAAAGGTCAGTGGGATCCCATTTAGCTGCTGTCTGCTGGAAGCAACAATTAAGTGCTTTAGTATTTAAAAATTAGTGATTGACACATACATCAGTCCTGTGTCTGAGCAGGCCTGAAGAAAAACTGGTATATCAGTAGAATGCAGAGCTAACTGGGTTTGTTTCATATAGAACTAATATGAGCTCTGAAGAGTGCTGTGAACATCATGTACCATGACTAAAATTATATTTGCATTATTACTTTGTATTACTTTGTATTTATTTGTTTTTTCTAGACTATCAGTTACTGCATTATACTGTGCTTGTAGGAACCAGATCAGATCTGCTCTTATCTGCCCTGGACAGGCCAGTCTTTTCACTTAACTCTGGTTTCTGCCAGTTAGGAAACATGTCACAGATTTTCAAAGGTGCTGGCTTCCAGTGGACCCAGCATAAGGATTTTGAAGCTGTAGGTTGGAGCAAATTGCAGGAAGGCTCTGCAACTCAGAAGGCCGCTTTAAAACTAAAGCCAGCATTGGAATATGAAGCTGTCAGAGATGACACTGGCCTATGAAATCACCTCAACTAATGCGTGAGCCTGGACCATTCTGCACTTCCAGAAATGCAGCAGGCACTGGGAGCAATGTATATGCTATTAGGAGTAAGGAAAAACAAATCAAAAAACTAAAGTAGCAGAGGCAGATATTTTTGGTAGCAACCACAACAATAAGCAAAGCGTTGCAAAGCATTACCCTTTCCTAACTCCTTGGGATGTTTGGCCACTGAGGGGGCTGGGAAGAACTTGTATGAGAAAGGAAAACAGTCCTCAGTTTGGATATGGTCAGCAGAGATATCCAGCTCGAGCAGTCCTGCATTACAAGAGTGCAGTTTCCTCAGTGAAGCATTTTGTTCAGATTGTGTAAGGATGTAATTAATCAGTTCCTTTAGTCCTTTGAAGTTTATTAAGCATAAAAAAATGAACGTTCCAGAGCAGGGAAAAACTCAAGCCTAGGCTTTGTTATAATAACAGTTGTTTCAAGGAATGTCAAATTTAAACTCCCTCTGTGGGAGGGCACAACTCCGTTAATTGCCAAGGAGCTCTGGTCCATTTGAGATGTAGAACTGGATAAAGCTCGGCAAATGTTTGTGAAAATACTATTATTCTAAGCAGCTTAGAAGAAAGAGACACAAAAAATTATCCATGGAATTCAAAGGGATTCACTTTTCCCCTTAGTTATGTTGACTAGTGTTCCAGCTTGACTATCAACTCTTGAGTCAGCTCAAGAGTTGATAGTCTCTCGAGTTCAACAGTAAATAAGACTAATGCTCTAAGGTTTTGCTTTTAAAAATGGAGATTGTTCTTCTTGGTCACATTAGGATGTTTATGAGGGGGACTTAGAGTAGTCCTCCTGCTAACTAATCTGTAGCTTTAATTTAAAGTTTCTGCACACCATCACTCTTCTTAGCCAAGTCTTCAGATCGTGGACAGCCTTGCAAGCCCAGCCAGGTTGTGCTTGTTGGAGGGCCAGAGCACAGACCCCAGAGTAACTTCATGCACCTTCATTCCCCCATACGTGAGCCTGCCAAAGCTTCGATTGCAGCAGTCCTCAAGGGATCTGTGATTTTTTTGGGCACTCCAAGAATGCAAGGGCTGTCTGGCCACGCCTCTGTCCTCTGTCTGTCTTGACTGGTGGAGTGTGGGAGGCAGGACTCAGAGGTAGCTTCCCATCCAGGCATTCCTCCACAGCAGGATACTTGGTCCAACTCTCATTTGACTTTTTGGCTTGCGTAAGCAGCATCCATTCATATTCTCAGGATGTGACATTCTTTGTGGCTCATTAGGACTCTGGTTCTTCAAGCAGTTAGTAGTAATAATGGTAAGTGTGGGTACAGCATAAGAACTGAAATGAAACAGACTTAGGATGAACCTTATCATCAGATGAGTGTTTGATTTGTATTTAAACAATTTGCTTGTGCAGAATTTACCCTTGAATCCTTGTGCTAGTAGACTTTGGGTTTAATATAAAAGACAGAAAATAAAATTAGTGAATGAAGTCAGCTCATTCAGCTTTATATAAGGTTTAAGATAAAATACCTGTTGATTTGTTTTTTTCCTCAAAGTATCTATAGGTGCAAACTATGCTCAGATGCTAATAGTGAGTTAAAGCTACTGCTGTTTTCTGGAGAACTCTGCAAACAATAAATTTGAAGAAATTGTAACATTATCAAATCATAAGACTCCAGCCATGCTTTTGGCCTTGGAGAATAATTTCTGTAAAGGAAGGATTTTCCCTTTATATTGAGCGAAACAGAAACACCTCTTATCCTGTAATATTTAATGATGGTAGCTATCTCCTCTTGTCTAGATTAAAATTACAGGCAATTGCAAATTGCAGTATTTGTTCTCTTCTGATTGCTGCCTTTAGCTCCTCAGTAAATGCCATTGACTGTTCTGTGGGTAACTCCAAAGAAGTCTCTAGCTGTATAAAATCCATGGCATTCCACAGCAAATGACAAAATTCTTCCCAAATTGTCCCCACAGTTTTCTGTCAGCCTTCTTTATGAGCTGCAGGCAAACAAGGGTGATCTGTTGTGCTTGCCTATTCCTGTTTCTCTTCCTTTTTTAAATATAGTGGAATATATATATATAAAATAAAATAAAAAAATAAATATATATATAAAATAATGAAGTGGTATTCAGAAACANATAAAATAAAAAAATATATATATATATAAAATAATGAAGTGGTATTCAGAAACAATCCTTTTGCCAGGTTTTCCATCTGTTATTCTGTGTAATCCTAATTTCTGTACAAAACAAAACAGAACCATGGTATGCAACTCAGTATGTTACAAGATGTTTATTTTCATCAGTATGGTCCAATCAAGTACACAGCTCAAATATTAACATTAGAGTACATTAAGATTTCATTAGTATTTAATCTATATATTTTACAGATATAAATGTATTAAAATAAACTACTTCTAACATATATAGTTACGGACTATGATTTTGTGGATTTACAGAATTCTGTGATAGATTTGGGTTTTGCAGCAGATTTATTTTCTCTAATTCAGTTAAAATAACTATGCAGTCATTATTTGTGCTGAGTATGGTTTGAGCTTCATTTTCATAATTCACTGCAGGATTTGTCTGCATAACTTCTGATGGTTAATGACCCTGTATTGATTGAGATTGTCTTTTCTGAGTCTTTATTGCTTGTGACTTGATAATGAATCAGTCAGATTGCTCCATTTTAGAGAGAAAGAAACTTGATTTGAACTTTCCAAAAGAAAAAAACACCCAAAGCTCTGTGTTCTCTGTATAGTCTGTAGGGGCTTTTATAGTGCTTGAAGTACATGCTATTCTGAAAGTGTCATACATGCATTTGTTATTGTAAACTCAAATGCTGTAGAATCTGTAAAGATGCAAGATTAAATTTTCCATTGCTATTTTTACAGATAACAGCCCGTCGACAATGGAAACATATTTATGATGAATTAGGTGGTAACCCTGGAAGCACAAGTGCTGCTACATGTACTCGAAGACATTATGAAAGGTAAGATAACAAATCTGAAATGCTTGTTTAATAATGAAAAAATTAATTTGGAAAGCCTTCAAAGCATTTTATAAAGAATTAGAGAAGAAGAGCCTTCTTAAAGATTTAGTAAATATTTCCCCAACAGTTTCGTCAGATAATCCATTTTAATTTAAACCAGAGTGTCTTGTCTCCAGTGACTAAATAAATTTAAAAAGCATCTCATTTTCCTTTGGTATAGATCTTAATTGTTGCAACAGCTTTCCAGTTAAGCTGAAAAATTGAGGAAAACATACTCAAGGAAAAATAAGAAACAGCAGCTAATTGATGCAAACACTTGTCTTCTATCATTTTTTAGGAATACCAATTAAGCAAATTGTTTGTTTTGATCAAAATAATGGGGTGGCCTATAATGCAGGGTGCTGTTAATGTTCTAGGTCATGCCAAGCGTTGCATTCCTCTTCCTCATGGCATTCCTTCCCTCCTCCCTGCCTGCAAGCTGCTGCCAAACACTCTTTCTCTGCAGCCATTGTTACTGGTCAGAACTGTTGAATTCTTATTCTTCCCATGTAGATAATAACTTCCAGGGCTTGTGAAGCCAACACATATTGCATAAAATACTGGAGCTGGAATGTTGTTTTGATTTGGTTTTAGAAACAACTCTTGGGGCTTTTTCTTTCCTCTTCTTTTTTCTTTTATCTTTTTTTTTTTGTTTCTTTTTCTCTGTTGGTTTTTTTCCTTTGACAAGCAAATGTGAATAAAAGCTCAGCAATTTTTGGCTAAGATAAGTAAAATACAGTCTCTTGTTCCTGGGCATAAACAGGTCACTTTGCTGGGCTCAGGAAGAGATTGCCTGTGCAGAAGGTGGAATGGCAGAGTTGTGTTCAATGGCAAGTTTCTCTCCTTATCTTAGTGCCTGATGTGTAGGCCAACTGAAGAGAGATACTGCTGTCCTCATGGAGGATGGATGATTTGATCATGCTCATTTACAGAGGACATCTTCAGCAGAAGGGCTTGGGTGCACTGAGGAGTTGCATGTAATGAATGCCATTAAAAAAACGTTAGAAGCTTTCTGGAGATTGAGCCAAGCAGCAGAGCAAAGTGAGTTGCTGTGCATGTCAGATGGAGCTTTTCCCTGACTTCATATTGCAGACAAATGTTATCAATTATTTTATTGACTCATCAGATTGTGGGTATTTAGCTCCTCCACCCCCATCATTATAGTCCTAAGCATCTTAGAGCTTCCTTTGCACCCAAGCCAGCTGATAGGTTTCCAACTGGCAGTCTGGCTTTCCCCTTGCCAGATGTACTGTGCAGGATGTTATTTGACAGAGGAGACCCAGGCACACCATAAGCATTAGGTCTCTGTGGGTTTGGGTTGCAGAGAGAGTGTTGCTGAAACCCTGGAGTCACTGAGAGAACACATCTCTTGTAGTTGTCAAAAATAAATGAGCTCTTCACCAATACTCCATGAAACCATGTCTCTCTTCTGCTTTCCTTTTCTTGACAATGTTCAGTGGTAGTGGTTTGGGATTTTTTATGTGCAAAAACCTTGCATTGCACTTCATTGCACAGACTCATGACTGACTGAAACCAAAAAAACTTGGATATGCTCTGAAGTGCCACAAAACTCATTGTGCACACTTGAAACCCTGAGCACTCCTGATGCCTTCCAGATTGCAAAGCCTTTCCAGGCTACCCAAAAGCAGTTCTGCTTGACTTGACATGATCTGAAGAGAGTCTTCCAGTTTGTGGTTAGATTGGTCTTAATACACTGAAGAACACAAAACTGAGTTAATGGATGCCACTCTATCATGTAGTTCTGGCTTAATTCTGATATGAGTCAGCACCTAATTTTCCACATCCCTGGCAGGCTATCAAAAGATGGCATTTGGAGAAAAAAATCTTGCAGGATATTTAGGCTAGACCTGAGCTTATCTAAAATGTTCTTCACTAATCTGGTCTGAAAAACCAAAACACGTATACAAAAAACCTGAGCAACTCATCCAGCTTCTACTTTTCTAGTGTTAGATGCCTTTTTTCCATCACAGGAAAGTTGTATTAAGCCTCAGATTTGAAAAAAAAGTAAATTAAATTGTCATGGTTTGTTTCAGCTGGTAATTCTAACTACAGCACCTGTAAATGTAATGCTCATTTATAGGCAAAGTGCTCAGATGACGTTTAATCTAAAACTAGAACTGCAGTGCAGGAATACACTCACTCATGGTTCAGGACACACATACATTTTTGAACTTGAAACTGTACAGCTGTAGAGCTAAACTGGAAATTGAATTGAACTGGAAAGCAAATGTAAATCTCCTGATTTTTCCTTTCTGAATCCCACTGGCCTTCCCTTGCTTACTGGAGGCAAAATAGGCAGTTCTCTGACTTCACTGGCCCTGGTGCTGTTTGACTTAGCCTTGCCAATTCATCTTGACAACTGGATCTCAAGGGCATCCATATTGTGTTAACCAGCTCTCTCCTAAGAGAAGCTACTGGCTGTTTACATCAGCTTTAGCCTATCAAGGCTGTTAGGTGACAGGCACCTTTCAAAGATATCCTTAGGATGCTGAGGAGTGGAATGGTACAATATGTCTCAGTTCAGGCGTTGCCATCCCTCCTTCCTGCCCTCTCCTTTTCCCCTTTGCAAGGTGGAGTTTTACACACAGTTTCAAAGGTCAGAAAGAGGGAGAGGAAAAAGACCCCATTAACAACAAACAAACAAACAAACAAATCCAAACACAAAATACAAGCATTGGAGAGAGCAATATTGTCTCTCTGTCTACCAAATCCAATGAAGAAATACTGCTTTCTCTAAAGGTGTTTATAATTTTTGCAAAACTACCATGTGGCTGCAGATTCATGGTATACCGGATGGCAAAAGCTGGAACAAAGACAGATTTGAAGGCTTTGGGGGATGTATTGCTCTGCACCCCACTGTTTGGAGCAGGGCTTGTGGTGGTAGCCACTGGTGTGCTATAAGTAGGTAGAGTGCTTCAGTTGGGGCAGTGTTTTCTTTGTTCCTCTGATAAAAGGGAAATAAAGGTTTTGTGTGCATTTTCAACTGATTCATTTATCATTAATAAAGTTAGTGTTTCCAGTAAGTGTTTTCATTTTAAAATAAGGCATGCCTGCCAGTGTTTCAGTAAGTGTTATTTGTATATTAGTTAGATGATTTCTGTTTTATTAATGAGTGTAATAATGAAACTGCAGGTTTCTGAGTAGAAGGAATGGATGTTTTTATTTAAAGCATAGCAGGTATCATATAATGCCAATGAATGTGTTATTGTCACTGTAGGCATGGCTGGTCTGGACCTGCCTCTGATTGGGTTATTCAAAATAGGCCCAAGCACTTCATAAAAATGTCTTTGTCAGCCTAGTTTTCCTTCCACACCTATTCATCTTTGTCAGTTTTTAATATTAGTACCAGGCTCTTGGCTACAGTCCATTAGTACTGTACTTAATTGCTCATGTTACAGATGATTACCAATATAAAAAGCAGTAATGTTTTCCCATCATGAGACTGTTGCTCTGTGTGCAATTTGGACTGTATAGAGCTTATAAGTTGTTGTTGTTTTGGTCGTTACTTTCTTCATTTGTATTCCTCTAATGCACTTACCTTTCACCATCACACAAAACCAGAAGCGTGTGTGGTTGGTATGAGCTGATTCAGCCCACACTCATGAAACTCTTACAGCCCTTGTCAGTACTCTACACGTCTCCCTCTCTCTTATCAAGAAACCCTCAGAAACGGCTACTTTTCTGTGAAGTGCCGTCTTCCCATAATAATGCAGATGTGGTTTTCACATGCAGGGTTTAAGGTTTCTTCTAACTTTTACACAGAACACATGATCAGCAGCTTTAACTTTCTGGCATGAGCAGTAGGCTGTGTTTCTACAGTGCTGATGACACTGTTAGGGATTTTTTGTACATATTACACTACTGCTCCCTCCCCCCCAAAAGAAACAAACAAACAGAAAAAAAAAAAAACAAACCAAAAAAACCCCAACCTGCTTGGTAAGTTGGCAAGGTATAAGAAGTTCCCAATAAAATACATTGAACAAACCAGAAATACTAGTATTGCCTTTTTCTGTCTCCAAGGCTGGCTGTGATTCATCTTGGTTTTCTCCAGTGCAAGTCCTGTGCACGAGCTATGCACAAACACACATGGGCTTGGGAATTGTGGTGTGCAATGGCATGCAGTAACTCTGTTTGGGTTCCTGGTTGACAGACATATCACTGTTGGAAGGTGCTGTGGCAGGCAGGTACGATAGACCAGTAGCTTCCTGGCCTCTTTGGACGCTGCAGATAACTGGGCTTCCTTGGGGTCTCCAGCAAGGATGGACCCGGAGAACCCTGGTCCATGGCCCAAGTCCTCTTCAGCAGCATGTCTCCTGTGCTGGCCCTCACAAGTTACTAACATTTTGAAAACCAGTCTGTCCTGGTCAGACACAGCTGGAGAGGGATTTATTAGGCCTTGTACTCTCACAGAATTAAGGCAGCTGAATTGGAAAGTGTTCTGCAGTGACACAGCCACCTGGAACTTGAGGAGGAGGTGAGATGGGTTGTAGTTCTTCACAGTGGGACAGGGTGGCTGTGCCCACACTTCGGACACTGACCTGCAGAGGATTTTATTCTGGCTTTGAGTGTGGCCCCTGGGCACTTGCAGAGAATTCTGCACATCTACCAGGGAACTAAACTTCAGGAGATGCAGTGTCTTGTACAGTTCAGAGCCCATTCTGCTATTTTTCTTTTTAAATCTCTCACATAAAAATTATATATGATCAGAAACACAAGGCAGGTCAAAAAAGGTGCCTTATACAGTTTCCTTTTAACAGCCATAAAGTCTGTCTACCCTGAGGATATTGTGCAGTAATTCAATATGCAGGAATGCCCTGTGTTCTATGCAAATGCTGTTTGGTTTTCTTAAGTGTCTGGATAACTTTCATAATGTGTAAGCATTTCAGTGGAATTTTGCAGGAAATAACAGCCTAGTTAGAGGGAACAAAAAGTAGGGGGCTACTACTTACATGCAGTAGGATCTGCATGAAATTGCTTATGGGTATCTTTTTATACACATTGTAATTAATAGAAAGTTTTGATTCACTCTGTTAAGTGTGAAAACATCCCCAGGCCAAAATTAATCAAATGTTATGTCATGCTGTAAACTACAACTAGCTCTTTGTTTGACCCAAAAATACCCCTGCCAAGCAACAGTTTTTCCTCCTTGTTTTATTTTTGTCTTCACCCCACTTCCCTGCCCCCCTCACACTTCAGCTGGTCCCAGACTCCCAGAAAACTTCGCAAGTTGCAAATTGTCTCCATAGTTTTCCATCAAGCACAAATTTAAGCCTGAAGATAGATGAGGTGTCTCAGTTCTCTCTTTATTTTCCTAGGTTTTTGGTTTGGGTTTTTTTTTCTTTTTGATAAATAACAAGAGGTTTCTGCTTATGATTTTCTGCCCTCAGGGCTTTATCATTAAGATTAAATAACTGTACTCTCAAGCATACCACTGAACAAACATATTTTCAATTATGTGAGTAACAGATGCTTTAACAAAGGAACTATAGAAAATTCAGACAGCTATCCCCCTCCCCAAAATTTAAAAAGTATCAGATGACAGAGGAATGTAATTGTTTACCATTAAAACAGACCCCTAGCTGTCCTTTCAAAACATCTGAGAAAATGCATTTTTTTCAAAATTTCTGGGGTTTCAGCCTCAGCAACTAGTTACTGGCCAGCACTAGAGTCATTGGGAGTCCTTGAGTGCAAAGTGCTGGACAGCTGGGCATTGCCTTTAAGTGCCTGCATGTAGATGATCTCTCTCCTGGTGAGGAATTGTTTTTCCACCTGCATCCTTCCTTTCACCCAAGAGTTTGTCCCAGCAAAACTGGGGCATGCTGTGTGCTGCCCAGTGCGGCTGGGTGTGCTGTCTCCCGAGCTGAGAGACCCTTGCCAGGCATGCCCAGCATGCACATATGCATTGGTGCTTAGTGAGTGTTGAGGCCCTGCAGTGCCCAGAGCTTTGGGGTCCCAGCACTCCAGCTGAGCGCTTGTAGTCAGTCAGTGTCAGACATGGCAATCTCATTTCTTGACATCAAGGGGTATCAGCATCCTTGCTGGGAGCTGAGTTGCCCCAGGAGGGTGCTGCAGAGTGGGAGGTGTGCCATTCTCTTTTCCAGGAGTGGCACCAATGAGAAAGCACCAAGATCTTTTCCCTCAGATTGCCCAGTGATGCTGGGAATCTCCACCTTGTTCTTCAGGATTTTGTTAACATGAAAAAGAATGCCCCTAGTTTGTTCAGCTTTCTGCCATGTAGATGTAACTCAGAGCTCCCAGGGAGGGTTGGCAGGATTTTGGAGTCCTGCCAGGAGACCTGCACCAGTAATGTAAAATGGCTTCTGTGAGCTTGTTCTAAACATAGCCACCAAGTGTTTCAGGGACTTTATGGACCTACCAGACAAAATGCATGTCTGCCTTTAGATGCTGAAATAGTGACAATGGCCAAAACGGAGTATTGTAGTAGTTTTGGTAGAGTGATCTGGGATTGCTCTGTGCCCACCACCCCTCCTTTGACCCTTTTACATGCAGTAAATCTGCAGCAAAGGCAAAAGACTGGAGTTGTTCATCTTCCCCTGCTGAGCCCTAGGATCTGGAGTGCCTGAGCTTGCCTCACTGGGCTGTGCAGCTAAATCAACAGCTGTGTCTGTAATGTCACTAATTTCCAGTTTACTTAAAACGAAGTGTCTTTGAATTCTCTTAGAGCAGCGCTGTTACCACCTTTCAGCAGTAAGTCATTCTCATTACCCACCAGCACTCCCAGTGGGCAATGAGGAAGGTTGTTGCTGAAAGGATGAAAGAGCCATTTCTTTAAGGAAGAAAAGTTCTTTGGAGAGAAAATTGAACTCCAGCATATTTTGTCTTTGCTGATAAAATATTGCCAGTTTTGTACTTCAGACAAATGCAAATAAAGCCATTGTTATTGTGTTCTGCACAAAAGCACGTGAGGCTTGCTTTCATAACCCCTGCATTGTACAATGCAGTCCAGGGAAATCAGACTTCGGGAACACACTGCTTCATTTCCTCAATGTATTTTATAATCCTGTTTTGGAAAATAAGCTGAGACCTTAAAGTTTGGGTTATTCCTCTCCCCTCTTTGCTGGGAATGTGTCGCTGGTGACCAGGAGAGCTGCCTCCTGCTCCTGGCTATCCCAACCAACTGATTGTTGTTGAAGGTTTCCCTTGTTGTTTCCCTTGCCTATGCTGGACCAGTGCTCTAAGATTTATCCTTTTGAAAAGCAACAGGGTAAAAAAGACAAGACTTCTCTTGGGATCAGAGCTCTGGCATTCCTGCTGGTCCTGTAAAACAGCTGAAGGTTTTGCCACTGACTTTCTAGGGAAAAAGAATCGGGTTTCTCTCACCAAGGTTACTGATAGGGGCCCGTTTTCACCACAGGGGCAGTCCAAGCCCTGCATTCAGACCCTCTGGCTGGAGGGGCTGCAGGCAGCTCTGCCCAGCTGCTATGAGGACCGATGGGTGCCCTCTTGGACTGAAAAAACCAGCTGTCTTGCCCCCCAGTTCTAGTAGTGTCTGCAGAGGAAGGAGTCAGAGCTACCATGGCCTTATGTGCTCAGGAAGAAAGCATTTTCCAAATTTCTACCGCTAAAGAGACCTATTGCCTGACCCTTTCCAGCATTTTTGAAGCCCTAACAGCTTAATGTTCTCATGATTTACATTAGCATTTAATCCTTGCATAATCTCACTAATCCCTTGGCCCCAAGATATTCATTGGCAGTGAGTTCCATGGGTTAACTGGTTACTATATTCATTTGGTGGAGCAAATATAATAATTTTCTGTTTCTGTTGCAATTAACCTCCTTAACCTGGCCAAGCATGCGCATGAGGCAACGTCTCCCAAGGAGTGGTCTTCAGTATTTTAAGGCCTTCCAAGATTATTCTTGTGGCTGAGAGGCTTCAGTGCATCCATCCTATTTTGTGTTGGGCTTGGATCCCTAGAGAAAGTACAATGATGTCAATGGTAGACATGCTGAAATATTTTATTCTGCCAGAAAGAAAACTAAAATAAACACTGAAACAGATACAAAAAAATATTGTAGGAGTTGTGCTGAGTTGCCTCCTTCCCTCCATCACCATATGTGTCCTGGGCATATGGTTCCTCTCCAGCCCAGAACCCTGTCAAATCCATACACAGTAGGGAGAACTAAAGAGGAAACTGGCAGCCTTAACATTTAATTTCCTTCCTCTTTCTGGGCTGATCAGATCCTTTGTATTGTTGTAACTTTTTTTTTTAATCATGCCTATAAATAGATGTGCTCTTATGTGTCCTGTGAAGCAGAGTCAGGCCAAAAAAGTCATTCATTCTGCATAATCAATGCATGTAGTGGTTACTGGATCAGATGAGAACTTGTGTTGTTAGTTTTGTAGCTGGAGGGAAAAAAATGTTGACTAAAAAAGATTAAGGGCATATTTTTTTTTTATTTTTATGTAATGCTAATCATGAAGACATGTTTGATATACTGTGAAATACATTTCTCTAATGTAAAGTTTCTGCTTTTTGTTTGGAATGAGTTTCAATCCCTGGAGAATTTTTGAATATTTTGTAAATATAAAATTATCTGCTTCAGTGTTTTTTAAAAAAAGGTTGGCAGGAAGCCAGCTTACTTACATTACTATAATAGACTTGCTGACCTCTGACATCTGCTGCAGAGAAGTACATTGAATTTTCCATAATATCAGATGATGCAGATCTAAAAACTCAGTACACTGCACCATTATTTAATTCAGGACTTATTAAAGGAAAATCTTTTTCTGAGTAGCCGTTTATATGTGATTAAACTTAATATTGCCGATTGTAATAAATCAGGGTTAATATAGTACTGATTTGTTAATCTAACTTGTATTGATTTTAAGTTGTCTTTATTTTTAAAAAAAAAATTTTAAAAAAAGGAAAAAGACTGGCTTTTCACAGTGACTGAATTTAATAAGAAGTCCTGTGATAGCAAAAACTCCCCTACTGTTTCTGTTCTTGGCTGGAAAATGTTATTCTTGTATTATTCCAGGGAAAAAAAAATACCTCATGCTGCTAAAAATCTGCTGCCTGTGGAAAGATTTTTTTAATACACTAGTACTTACATATTCTATTTATGTTAATTGACTTATAAATAATACATTTTATTAATCTTAATATTGGAATCTAGATCATGATAAAGACCCTTTTATTTGGTCTTCTCACAGGCTTTACAAGTAAATATTCTTTAGACCACAAAATATTCCCCCTCTTTTGCTTTTTGTGAATATTTTTATACCTTCCCTCCTGTCGGGAAGTACAGCCACAGTTCAAAGTGACTGAAAACATGATTGTTGTTTCCGGCATACAATACGTTTGAGGTATCTGGATCCAGGTTTTTGGACATTGTCTTTTCCTCTCCTTGCACAAAGATTGATTAAATCTTACCTGCACTGCAAATATTTGACCAAAAAAAAAATATCTTGTGCTGGTTTCAGACATGTCACATTCTGCTAAACTATTTGGCTAACAGCAGATCACATTCTTCCAGTGTTGAGCAATATTGACCTTAAATTGGCTAAGCTGGCTGCTTTCATGGCATGTGAGTCGGCTGCTTACATGTTGAGAGAGCTGTATTAGCTTTATTACTCCTGCACTATAAAAACTTCTAATAATCAAATGATAAGATCATATCCTGTGGGTAATTGTGTTGTACCATGACAGGATAACTGAAAAAACATTCAGTGAAAATTGCAACCAACGGAAATCTCTATGTGAAGAGGCAATTTCTGGTGTTGCTCAGCTACGTGCTGCTCCCTCGGGTCTCATAGCCTGCATTCCTGCCCAGCTCCTTGCCAGCCACCCCCAAAAGCCACCTCAGTCAGCCCTCAGCCCCCCTTTGAAATGAGGAGGGGAAAATCCTAGAACAAGCCATCCTTGTGTATTGACTCAGTTTTACCTTAGTCATGCTGCCTCCCTGATACACAAAAATATTTAATTCCAGATTTCCTGCCACTGGCTCCAGACCACTGACCGGCTATGTGAAATGTATTTTTACTGCTGTCGGCCTGCCAACTGCTGAGCTCAGTGAAAAATAACTAAAATGAAAACCTTGTACTCCCACATGAACCCTTAAGATCAGAAAAGGAAATTTAAGCCACAGTTACTAATTAGCACCCAAGCTAATGAGTTCTGGTGAGTTGCAGAGGCAGGAGGAGGAGGAGTTTGGGTCCCACGTTACCCAACAAGGCTCAACAGAGAGCACGGGAGCTGTGATTAATCACATTGGCCTGGGCTTTGCTCCTGGCCCAGCCATAGCCACTGGGTTGATCACTCAGCATCTTCCAGGGAAAGGCTTGTTCCTGGGGCTGGGAGCATCTCATTCTCCCCTGAGGCACTGGACAGTATCTGAAACCTTTACGGATGGAATATGTAGATTTTTAATGGGCAGTGCGTTCCCATGGAAACAAAACAAAGTCAAACACTCCCCTCGCAGTGCTAACAATTACTGTAATAAAATGTGTTTTTATTAAAAGCGACTGTAAATACTTAACACATGGCAGAGCAGCCTCAGCGCTGCCCTATGTGAAACCCAACCTTGCCTCTTAAGTGAAGTCCAAAGTGCTTTGTGCAGCGTGGGGAGGAATTCGGTGTTTTCACTGATATTTGTCCTTTGCAAATGAAATGTAGCAGCCTCAAGTATGAACAGGATTATTTTTTTTCTTCTTCTGCTTAGTTATGGTTTTTATTATATAAACATTACCTGTAATATTACAGTGGGAATCAGGTATTTGGCAACCATGTATTATTTTGCTAAGTTTGCATAGAGGGAGCAGTTTCCAGTTTTAGCAGCTGTAACATGTTTAAACTCAGTTTGTAATGGGATCTGAAGATGAATATTCCCTGTGGGCTCTGCTTAGCTTCATTACTGGAGCCCTGCCAAATTCAGGGCCAGAAAGTATTATTCACGCCTTTTTGCACATATCATGTCAGAGCATGCTCAGTTAATGAATTTTGTTTCTAATATAGCATAAATTAGGTTTATATTTTCACATAATTTATGTTGAATTTTATTAAAATATAAAATACTATGATCGTAAGCAATCTAATTCTGTTCTCCTAAGCTCAAACTGTGTTTGAACATCCAAGTATGTAAATCAAAATTGCACACTTAGAAACTGATTCTAGGATAACAAACGAATATCTAAACCAAAATGGTTTCTGCCTTGCAGTCTTAGATTGAAGATAATTAAGGATTCCTGGTATTTGAGCAGATTTATGTTGTTTATAAGCAAAGTACCTTTTCTTCATAGAATCAACTTGTCTTTTTTTTGAACAAATTATGTTTTCTGTAATAATGTTCATATTTTTAAAGTCTGAGTCTTATATTAATACCACAGTAAGTCACTAATCATATTAAAATGCCTTATAAAAACTTTAATCACTAAAGTTGAAACTGAGATTGTAATGCAATCCATCCCTTTTAATTTTATCAGTTATTTTTCCTTTCAGATCAAGAGTTGCAAAGAGAAAACAGATTAAAATTCATTGTGTTTGATGCTTTCAGGGGAGCATATTTTTTGTTTGTGTTTTTAAAGTGATTTCATGCACTTTGTGGCAGACAGCTCCACAGTGAAAATTCCTTCATATTTAACTCTTCTCCTCTCCCCTTCTTCCTTAAAGAAGGCTCCCTGGTTAAGGGAGCACGGTGACTGTTGCTACATGGGTGTGTTGCACAGATGATGCTGGGCTGGTGCTGGTGACAGTAGGGCAACCAAACAAAACAGGGTTTCTGCAGCCCAGCTCTTCTGGCCCCTGCCACGTTCCTGGCACTCGCCCTTACAGTCAAGGGAACCAGCAGCCTTGAAATTGTGTAGCTGTTAGCAAGTTGGCTGTGGCTTTGTAGGTGTTTTCCTGGGGCTTGCTGCGTGCTGTTAAAGCCAGGGAGGGAAAATAAAAATAAATGGTGGATTTTTTTTTAATTTTATATCAGTCTAAAACATAATGGCTGATATTCTCATCCGGTACAAATTAGTGTAGCCACACAAACCACTGCGAAGTTACTGACAACTAATCCACACCAACTCCACTGAATTTATTCCACGTGATAATCTTGCCAAATAAATTGATTTCTTATACTTGGATTTGTAGATGTAGAGTTTAAGCTGTTGCTTTTATGGCATGGAAGAAAATGGATTTATTAAGTGAACTGCTCATAGTAGATACATTTTTTTCTTTGCTAGAACAGCAAAACCTGATCAATTATTTGTTCCTTAATCCCCTAGATTAATCCTGCCATATGAAAGATTTATTAAAGGAGAGGAAGATAAGCCACTGCCTCCAGTGAAACCTCGAAAACAGGATAACAGTTCCCAGGAGGGTGAAGCGAAAACAAAAGTGTCTGGAACAAAACGCATCAAAAGTGAAAACCAAAAGAGCAAGAAGGAGAAAGATAATTCACAGAAACCCCAAGATGCATCTGAGGTCTGTTGCTTCCCTGCTTTTCAGTTTTTCAATTAAAAATGCACAGCTTTAATCACATGAAATCCAGTGATAAAATATGTAATTTAAACTGGAGAATTCCAACCAGTTGGCCTTTTACTTTGCTCAACAATGGAAATTCAGCTGTTATGATACTGTCTGTGCTGGGATTTTACTGGGCTGTGAATGGCAGCCAGTTTGCTCCATTGCCCAGTGGGGAAGGTAGAGGACCAGGCTCTGGATCTTGCTAATACCAGTTCTGCTCATTGTATTATACAGTAGTCACCATTAACAGATCAGCAGCTGCTGAAGTGAAACCACACAACTGCCACAGTTATTTCCTAATCTAAGTATAGGGTGCGGGAACCTCTAATATTGTTGATAATACTGTGGTAACTGTTGGACACAGCTGATTTTTATAATAGTAACCTCTAGATCAGCCCTTCTGTGTTCACAGAGGTATGCATGACTGTTAGAAAACATATTGCTCCCTAGGATTTTTATTATATTATACTAAGTTTCTTTTTAACTAAAAGGTCATGTTTTGAGGGAACCACCTTCCAAGCCCTGACTTCCCTCTCTCAAGCAGCAGATGATTTTCAGCTGAGGTCCCTATTCAGACATAACAGGCTCCTATTATGCTTCACATGGGCAGGCCCCAGTTTCAACATAGAGGCACGTTACTTGTAGGCATGGGACAGCCCTGTGGAAGAGATTTTAGGTTCATAGCACAGGGTGGGATTCATGGTAGAACTCGTATTTGTCTGCAAATAAGGGTAAATTTCAAGTGTTGTTAAGTGATAAAAAATGAGTGGGGTTTTTGCTCTGGTATTTAAGCTCCTTCCTTGGCACATTTGCCAACTCTCTCCTGTTCCCTGCTTGCACATGTGAAGGAGGTGATGAAGCTCTTCTCATACAACCTCTGCAAAGCATGTTGCTTTTCCTGTCTCAGTCCCTCAGATCACAGAAGCCTTCAAGGCATTGCAGTGAAAGTAAGTATTTAAAGAATGTTAAAACACATGTGCCCAGCAGACTATGGCTGCTCCTTTGACTTCATTGTGTCTGGCAAGTACAGAAGTCTTGTTTCTGAACTTGTTCGGAAATTTTATTGAGTCAGCTATCAACAATCCTCCTCCTCATTGTTTTAAAAAACGAGTGCAGGACCTGTAAACACAGATGCCTCTGAGACTCCACGTACCCAGTTTTGAGAACAGAAAATTTTGGGGTTTGTGTCCCACTACCTCTTTAAGTTGTGCTTACAAGGACAATTCAATCTCTCATCCAGAGAAGAATTTGTGTTTTAAATAACAGTACTGTTAATATCTAATTTAAGAGCAATCCCCAGAAAGACCTTTTCTTTTTTTTTTCTTGAATTGTAATTTTGAAGTAAGGGGAGTCCTGTTTGGGTAAAATTTAAAAAAAAACCAAACAAAAAACCACGCCCATAGAGAGGAGAGCATGCACAAATGTGCTTCCATCACTGGAAAGTTGCAAGACAACTTGCCCAAAGCAAGGAGAAATGAACTGAAAACTTGTGCTCCCTTCCCTTATCATTCCTTCATCCCCGATTATTTATTGAGGAGCTTGGATCAGGAAGACACATTACACACTATCTGTACCACTGCTGCTAAGCCAAACATAACAAGTCAGCAACAGAGCAAGAGCGTTCACTTTGAATTTCCTTGCTTTTGTTGCTCCCTATCTCAAACTTCCTGCTGTTTAAACTGAAGTTATTTTTGTGTGGTTTGCAGGAAGAGTTCCTAAGCTGTGCTTATCGGAAATGTAGGGAGCCTAGATGAGACAATAAAAATGCACAATTATGGCAATTCCCTATTATGAAATGCTACCTTTTATAGCAAAATTAATCTTTCCTCTCTAACTGGGATGGAAGACATGTCCTGCCTCTATTTGATCAGGGTGGGCTATTAAGGACCTTGACCTCCATGTTAGTCACCATACAGGCCAGTGATTACACAATGCCTGAGCAGTGAAGGGCCTGCAGGGTGAGTGCTTCAGCCCTGGCTGGGTGTAAGGCTCCAGAATTCATCTGTGCTTTGCAATATGGACAGCTCTGTACCCAGAATGTGGGACTTAATGGGGGTAGCAGGCAGGAGACATTCAGCTCCTTTGGGTGGAGCAAAAGTGAGGTCTGCTGGAGCCAGGCAGAAGGTTGCTTGTCTCTTGCACTGCAGCCATGCCCTGGCAGTGGAGTCCCATTCCTGGGCCCTCATCCAGGCAGAGCAGTGATGAGGCATTGCTCTGAGGGAGGGCTATATGAGGTATAGCCACCACATAAATCTGTAGGCATGTCCCCAACCAAGCCACCACTTAAGCCATTTCTGCATGGCTTAATCAACGGTCTAGAAACTGTGTGCTTGAAAAACATAATCCAGTTACAAATGTGTGGTCATCTCAACTGCATGTTCAACTCATGCACCATCAGAAGTATGAAGGAAGAGAATATAACTTTAATTTATGAGAATTGCATTTGCCTGCCTTTGTGCTCTTCACTGTTTTCCCACTATCACAATGACATTGTCAGTGTAACAAGACACCAGACAAAATGCTATTAGCCTTAGACTGTACATTTCCTCACAATAGCTGAAAATTCAATCAAAGTACTGCTTAACAGAAACAAAGAGCAGAATGTAGTTATTAAGTATGATTCTCTCTTTTTTCTCCTTGCTTTGCTCATCTGTCTGGTATTTGCCTGTAATTTTATAAGCTCAAGAGACTACCAATGATACTTTGTAAAGGACCTCAGGATGGTATTTGGCTGCAAAAGTCAGCTGTGAGTTTAAAAAGAAGTTGGGATGACTAGCAGACACTGTAACTAATAGACCAACCAAACAGACAGGAATATTTAAAAGCAGCTGTGAAGAAACAAATCTCTGAGCGGGTTGGATTCGTTAGGACCATCTCCCATTCCCTGCTCCTGTCACAGACCATAAAGCAGCATTTAGATGCTGACTTTCTCAGTGCATCTTATCTTTACAATGAAGGAAGAAAGAAAACAATAATGATAGAGTTGCACAATGCTGCTGTTTTATGACTGTCTTCTACCACGACGTGTCAGAAGAGAGTGACAACAGTTTTGAAAAGCTGTCAGTCAGCTGGATCACAGATGGGATGCTCTGGTGACCTCTGCGGGTTACAGTTCAGCCGCCTACATAACGGGATGAATTGAGTGAATTGTGCACACATGCTGCATTAATGGGGGAGCAGAGTGAACCACGGTCCCATTGATGAGAACATATAAAAGCCATGTTTGTAATAGTGGGCACACACATTTACTGAATGTTGACAACTTCATTTTAATCCGTTAATAAAAAATGTGTGTCCTAGTTAAGCTGTGGCAGTGATTTGCTGCCTGCAATAGGGATTTCTAGTATGCCATTTCTATCATTTTCACACTTTAATGCAGAACTGGGTGTGAATGATTTCCTGTGTGATTTTCACTGAATTTTAAGATAGTTGCATGAGACTTTAGGGAAGGAAAAGAATAGGAATAGTGTCATTTTCTTAGGTGAAGTTGGCTAGCAGGAGAAATTTCTATAGACTTATTGCTTGTGTTATGAAATCTGCTGTTCTGCACTTGCCTAATTAATTTTAAAAGAGTCTATAACCTCAGCAATTAGCTATCTGATCAAGACGTCAGTCCCTCTCAGGTTACAAACATCTGCTGTTTTGAAATCCCTTATTCTGACTCTGACATGGATGGTGTATTTTTTAAGGAGATTATTTCCAGGAGATACTTCTTTTTGTTTGAGTCCAGTACCTGATGTTAGAGCCTTCACATGCCAGCAAGGTGGTTGGCAAGTCCTTCTCTAAAAGTAGCCAACAATGTACTCTGCACAACCTTAAAACAGGCTACCAGAACATACTGCGTTCTTACTATTATCTGTTGAATTATTTCATTAGGTTTCATCAGAACAAGAGAAGGATCAAGCATCAGCAGACCAGACAAACTTCACTGAACACCCTACAGTCGGAGAGGTGAAACAACCCATGCAAGTCCCTCCATCTCTTCTACCAGAGACAGCTTGGACACTGCCTCTTGAGAAGACAGATAGGACAGAAAACAGCACCAACAGTGAGAAAGCCAAGGAGGATGTTCAGCGCTTGTCCTCTTTCTCGAGTACATCCGTGCCTGCAGAAGAAGACACTGCGCTGGACGCCACTGTTGCAAAACAATTACACTCCCCACCAGATGACCTGGAAGACACAAAGCCTGAACAAAGACTACACAAAGCTTTTACTGACAGCCTAGAAAGTGAACCTCCAGAAATGCCGTTTACAGCCTTCCCAGTCCATCTGCCCACTCAGAGCGACATGGAAGATGAGAAGCTGCCAGGGATGGCCGATTACATTGCAAACTGCACGGTGAAAGTGGACCAGCTAGGAAACGAGGATATCCACAATGCACTAAAACAAACGCCCAAAGTACTGGTGGTGCAGAACTTCGACATGTTTAAGGAAAAGGAGCTGCCCGGATCCATGAACGATGACTCCACTTTCAGTTACACACCGCTGCTGTACTCAAAAGGTAATCCAGGCATCATGTCACCCCTGGCAAAGAAGAAGTTGCTGTCACAGGTCAGTGGGGCCACACTGTCGTGTAACTATCCTTATGGTTCTCCTCCACCTTTGATCAGCAAAAAGAAACCCAACGGCAGAGATGAGCTGTCCTCAGGCATCCTGCAAGGTCCCCATACCCCTAATTCTGATCCTGTAGCAATTAATAGGCCCTCAGTCATACAACATGTACAGAGTTTTAAAACCAAGGAAGAAAGGAAGTCAGTTAATGATGTTTTTAAACATGACATGCTAAGTAAACGCGATCCTCAGCACTGTGATTTTCCAAAACACCACCTCAGTTCTCTTGCCGAGTCATACTTACCGAAGTCGGATATCCAAAGCTGCAAAAATAAAATGAGTGAGAAAAGGGCACTGCAGCACTCCCATGTGCCCACTTTATTGGCAGATTTCTATTCATCACCTCACCTGCATAGCCTTTATAGGCACACAGAACACCACCTTAATAATGAACAGACATCAAAGTACCTCCCCCGGGACATGTTCACAGAGTCTGAAAATATTTCTACTTTTACTCAACACAAACACCAAGAAAAACTAAATTTAAATTATCGCCCATCTTTGCATCAGCAAGAAAAAAAGACAACAGTGGAGGCTTCTTCAGATGATCAGCCAACAGATTTGAGTCTTCCAAAGAGCATACACAAACAGACTGCAAAGGTTCCAAGCTCCATTCTCCCTCACTCATCCATAGCCCAGCAAGAATGCAAAGGGATCTCCCCATTCCAGGCTGGAAGTAGCCAGTCGGTGAACCTAGACTGTAATCCTAAAGCTTGTCGCGTGTTCCCTATGGCACTGACAACCCCAAAAAAACACGGCGAGTTGCTGCACAGGTCTGGGAAGCAGCAGGCCCAGAAGCTGGAGAACCTGAGGAAGATGGAGGGGATGGTGCATCCTATCATCAGCCGCAAAACAAGCCCTCAAAACATGGGGACAGTCCGGCCTCTGAAACGGAGCCTGGAGGATTTGGACAAAGTCATTTCTGAAAAAAAAATCCGAGCTGTCTCTCCTATTCACTTACCGAAGGAGACCCCAGTGAAAGACAAGGTTCCCGACCAAGAAGGGGAAGGTAGCAAGTCAGTGCATGGCCTCCATTCTGGCAGCATGCTGGAAAGCCACAAATTTCCCCTGTCAGCCCCCATCTTCCCAGGCTTGTATCCAGGAAGCCTGTGCACAGGGCTGAACAATCGCCTCCCACCTGGGTATTCTCATCCCCTGCAGTACTTGAAAAATCAGACCATGCTATCCCCACTAATGCAGCCTTTGGCTCTTCACTCCTTCATGGTGCAGAGACAATTCCTCACGTCCCCTGCAAACTCCCAGCAACTGTACAGACACTTAGCTGCAGCAACACCTGTAGGAAGTTCCTATGGTGACCTTTTACATAACAGCATTTATCCTTTAGCTGCTATAAACCCTCAAGCTGCATTCTCACCTTCCCAGCTATCCTCTGTACATCCCAGCACAAAACTGTAAACCCCTTCATTCACAAAAAAAGGTCTGAGGAGAAAAGTTTAGTTGACAACATTCCTCCCTCTGTGATGATGTCTCGCAGATTTAGCAATCTGTATTTTTGTCAACCACGATGCAGTCATATCCCACCTAGAGGAATGTTTTGGAGTTTGATGGAGACAGGACTGCTTCTTTAATTCTGACACCCACATCATCCCCCTCACCCCTTATCCCTGCCCTTGCAGAAAAGAAAACCAAAAAAAAAAAAAAAGAAAAAGAGAGAGAAACAAAAACACAGAAAAAAATTTTTTGGATATTGCCTATGTGTTTTCTGAAGGGATTTGAACATGGTAAGAGCAAATGTTCAAAAGAAACCATGGAAATGCAGGCCCAGTCCTGAGCTCACTGAAACCCCAGTGAGGGCTGCATTTGCCTTTCACTGAGCCAAGGACCAGAGGCTGCGCATTGGTGCAAATGAGTCAAGGACTTCAGATGAACCTGGAAAGAAGTGGGCCGAGAATCTGTACAATCAGTGGATGTATTTTTTGGGGTAACTTTTCCTGACTTTTCAAGATTTAATCAATGCAATGTATAGTAAAACGGCAATAGATTCTTTCATTTTAACACTATTAGAACAGAATGGTAAACACTGTTTAATTTGACTGTACATATCCACTTCATAAACTACCAGTGTCACATTTGGTCACAATAATTTATGTAGTTTCGTTTGTCCAGTATATTCTGTGCTCTTTATGTTTGTTTTTTTGTTTTGGGTTTTTTTTTTTAAATTAAACAGTATCATTTTATCTGCAACTTTTTTAAAGGCTGTGGCTGTCCTAATTTTTTTATTACATGTTTGTAATTTTTCTAGTTTATACTTCGGAGCAGCGTTTTTGTTTTGTTTTTTGTCATAACGTTTACTGTTTACAGACTGAAGCAACTGGTTCAGATTAATCTTAATGGTTATAAACATACTGTAGGTGATGTTATAGTGCAAGGATGCGAACAAAGTTCCTTTCCCCACAGCCCATCCCTGTGAGGTGCTGAGCACCTCACACCCTCTTCCTGTTGTTGCATTGGCTCCTATGCTGCTTCTCCCCTCCCACAAAGCTTTGCTTTCCTGTATCGTAGTCTGTGAATTTGTCAAGCTTTGTACTTGATCTTACCTAGGCTGTGAAACCCTCCTGCCTACAAGAGAAACAGTCTAGAAAGCAAAACCTGCCTGGCTCAAGCTGCTGAATGACAAAGGAGTGCAGAAAACAGATTAAATGTTTGTGAAAATGTTGAGAATTTCAGTAGTTTTGAGAGGAGCCAGTGTAGATTTGAATCAGAGGCTTACAGGTTGTTTCTGTGCTCACAATGGGTAAGGGGGTTCTGTGCAGTGTTCGGGATGGTCGTTCCACACTCCCATGAGGATCTCAGCATCTCCCTGCACATATTTTTGCAGGGGAAAAGCCTAGGCATGGAGAGGCTGGATTTTCCTGATGAAAGAGCGTCCCTGTGGATGTATATTCACTTTGTTGCAGGACGTCACCACTATACGCAGCTGAGCACAGACATTGATAAAGTGTCACTTGCAGGCTTTATAGAGAAAATTCATTGTGGTTCAAACCATCTCAGTTACTGTTCAAAGACAGTGTACTTGATACAAAAAGAAAAAAACAAACTGCTAAGAAACACTGCATGCTAGGCATGTCATGAAATTGTCCCATGATATGAAGCCAAATACAATATATAATGTATCATACTTAATATCCAAAGGTGGAAACCAGAATAATATACTCATCTACTGTTAAAAATCCAATTTCTTCAATTAAATACTTTATATTCCTGTGGTAAAACTATATTTAATTGATTGATAAACAGACTAGTAGAACTTGGAACATAGATGTGCCAGTGCAGAGTATCCTGCTGCTCAACAAGTCATACAGGAAACAGAACCGCAGGCTGATCCAGGCAGAGGCCACAGTGTAGAGGACATCTCTAGTAAAGTTGCACTAGATCTGAATCACATAAGAATCAGGGGACTGGGGGGAGGAGGGTGGGGGAAAACAGGGTAGAGAATATAAAAATCTACAGCAAACACAAACAGAAGCTTGTTGTGTGTTTGGCAAAGCAAATGCTTCTTGTTTTAGTTAAGTTGTGTGTTCTGGAGTTGTGCATTTGTTTACACAAAGTATCCAATGTCCCTTTTGGTTATGTCCCGTTGGAGTTTGCTGGTAGGCTTTTTGGAGCCATGCTGAGGCAGCGCAGAGCTGGGGGACAAGGAGAGGGGAAGAAAGCTGCTCTCTTGCCCCATAAGGAGACTGCCACTGCTGGCTGAGGAAGCTCCTACTGGGCAAAACATCAGGGCTAAGGAAAAGAAATGGAGGCATAAACCCTGAACAGAAGCGATGCATTATTTGTTTAAGAACGCTTTTAACAGAAATCTTGGAAGTCTGTCAACAGACTATTGAATTCTTCATTGGCTGATTTTTTTTTTCCTCAATGTCTTAAATGGAGCTTTGTTTGCATTGTTTGAGTTCAAGGGGCCTTATTATTGAATAAAATTGCACAAGTCTTTCTTTGTGCAAATAGACCATTGTTATTGGTAAGTTTGTAAGGGAAACTGCAGAATCTAATTGGTAATAGAGTCATAAATCTATTTACTAGGAGTCAGTTCCAAGAAATGTTGCAATTCAAACGCACTATGTCCAGGATGCATTAGGGATGCTAAAGGTTGTGAGATCCAGAGGAAGAGGCCCAGCAGCAAATGGCTCATGTGTAGCTTCTGGCTACACTCTGAGCCAGGCTTTGTGAAGCACATGGGAAGTAGCAGTGTGATTGTGCCCCTGGCCAGGCAGAGTGGAACCAGGCCAGCAGTTTGTGGCAGGTCTGTTGTGGCTGTGAGCTGGCCTGGTGTGAAGAGCTTGCCCAGTGGGTTCATGCCTGGGAAGCAGTTTGTCCCAGTGGCAGAGAAGTTGGCTTGGCAGCAGCTGGAGCTCAAGCAGGGGACAAGTGCTGTGGTGCCTCTGCCAGCAGGTCTCCGCAGCTGGGGAGATGTGGGGCTGCCACCCCCAGAGACCACCACGGGGATCCCTCGCTCTCATCACTTGCTCGCTTCCTTTGCAGTGATCAGTGAGCTCACATCTGGTCCAGTTTTGCAATCATGCTGATTTTGATGAACAGTGGGACTCGTGCACTGGTGCAAGGCAGGTGGCATTGGCAGCGCTGCCATGAGCGCTGTTTGCTGTATGTGTGGTTGATCTTTCGCTCGTTCTCTTCCTCTTCCTCTCTCCCCCCAGCCCCGCAGTTTTAAATATGTTCTAATAATGGCAGCATAATCTACTAGCTGTTTATACTTTTTTAACTTTCTTTTGTTGTAAATATTGTATACTTTTTGTGATTCAAGTTATGTAGCCTATATGCTCTGTAAGGTGATGATTTGTATATATAAAAATGGCCCAGTAATATTATATAGTTTCCCATTTAAAAGGTTATTGAGTAACCTTTGCATTAAACACTACCAGAAATAAAGCTGAGCCAACTATAAACACTCAATTTTTGTATGTTTTCCAAATTGTACTTATTAATGCTTTTGATACTGTATTATGTGCCAATAGTTTCCCAATCACATAGCAGGCAAAAGATATTTTGTACTTTTTGATCCACTGTAATATTTAATAAAAAATGTTACTATCATGTTACAAATATCTGTTCCCTTTTGTGTTTGATTAATAATTCTGTAAACAGCCCTTATCACATTGGATTATATATTATCCCATCCGACCTTTCAGTCCTCTTATATTGGCTTTTCTAGAGAAAATATCTCCTCCTGCAAATGATTAGATTAAAGAAATGGAAGTTTGCAATTTCCTCAACGAGGGAGAGACAAGATCTTCAGTCACTGCCGCACTATTTTTGCAGTGTACTTGCATTAAAGTGTGGCTGTGATCATGCTGACTATTAGGAACAGCTTTTGAGATAACTTACGTGCTTAGCCAGTGGTTCCGGTACCAAATTTGTTCCATTTGCATCTCAGAGTAGGATTTTTTTCTACCAGTACTGCAGGCTCGAGCTGGGATCTGAAAATTACCACCTCTCCAGCTCCAACATGGATAAGGTTCTGAAGTCTTGGACTCAGGTGCTAACTACTAATTTTGCTGATGATGCTGAACAACCACCAAGCAAACTTTTACTGTGTTCCTTGGTGGTTCCAAAAAGCCCCCATTCCACATTGTTGCTTAACTCCATGGTTCTGGGAAAGGTATGCAGCAGTGAAGTTTCCCTCCCCCATCCCTGGGTGGTCCAGGAACTGAGGCCATGAGTGGTCCTGGAGGCTGCTACTGCTTCCAGCAGTAGATAAACACTATCTCCTGGGTGCATGGCCACGTGAACACAGACCAGTTTCACAGCAAAGTTAGATGAAACTTCCAAATACATTCTGCAGTCTCAAAAACAAACATTTCCTCCTCTGTGTGCTGGGAAATACCTTGAGGAGGAGAGCCAGCCACTGAGCATGTGTGAAAGACGCAGCACTGTTGAATTAGAGAACCACAGAATATGCTAATGTCTTGGTTTGTAAGACAGGTATCTGTTAAGGAAGGCAGGAACCTCCCTTGAAATGAAAAATGTAAAACCCCCCTTTCTCTCTGAATTACTGTATTTTGAAAACAGGGGGCTCTCAGGCAGATAGGGGGATGGGAAAAACTGTTCTTTACTAATATGTGTAATAAGGCAAACAAACAATAATAACTACAGTATTAACAACAAAACGGAAACAGGGGCCCCGTGGCAGCCTTCTCGGCCAGGAAGGGAAAGGTGGAGGAGAGGCTGTGCCTCACAAACTCCTCTGCGGGCTGTCAGTCCCAGGGCTCCTGCAGGGCTCTGAGGAACACCTCGCTGGAAGCAGCAGGGATGAGCAGAAAGTCCCAGGCTGGTGGATGAGATGTCTTCAGCAGTTCTGCAGTGGCAGCTGGCATGGCAGTGCATCCTGAAGGATAGGGGTTGTGAGGGCCACAAATGAAGAAGGAGAAGCAGCCCCTCTGTCTGGGTGATGGTGAAATCCTCTTCCCTCTGAAGAAAACAGTTCCGAGCCTGTGTCCAACTCTCCAGCCAAAAATATAAAACCCCAGCTAGCTCCCAAATTGCCCCCGCCCTCCCTTTTTCCTGCCTTCCCCTTCCTCCCTGGGCCCAGCTGATTCTTTGTCTTTATTAAGTACCCAAGAATTTTAGCCATTAGGTTTCCCCTCAGCTAATGGGGAAAAATTCCAATAGCTGAGAAGGAACAAAAGAAGGGACACCTAACCCCCAGCAGCTGAGTTGAAAGGGACCCATCAGGATCATCATGTCCAGCTCTTGGCCCTATGCAGGGCACCCCAGGAGTCACATCCTGTGCCTGCTAGTGTTGTCCAAACACTTCTTGAACACGGGCTTGGTGCTATGATCTCATATGTAAAGCTAAGGGAGAAGATGGCGTCTTCTAGCAAAACTTTTATCCTATCCACTTCTGTCTCTGTCAAGCTATTATGTTACAGTCGTAACACCTGGAGACACATCATGCAACCAAAGAGCATGCAACAAACAGCAAAGGTTTATTATGGCCACCTCCTTTTATAGGGGGGGTTCCAAATTCCTGCACCTGAACAACTGATTGGTCAGGGTCTCAGCACCGCCCAGCTCCCTGGCCAATGATATGTCTGCATTCAGGGCTGAACGGGATTGGCTGAGGTCCCTGTCTGAGTTCAAATTCATCCTATCATTGCTCACCCGGGGTTTACTTACTTTCTACAAGGAACTAGGCTAGCCATATTGGATTTTTGTTATGTTCAGATTTATCTGCCCAGCTACAAACCAGTTGTGTTGTGACAATTCCCCATTTCTGTTTTATTAAAAACATGCAAAGTGTTCTTTGTTATCTTTCCTGCAAGGGCCATTTTCAGACAGAATGACAAAGACAGCATGAGCCTAGTTCGAATGAGACTTTCCACCCAACTCAACAAACGTAGTTCCCCCGGCCAGCAATGTATCCCATGTACCAATGCAGCTGCAGCACCCACATCCAGGAGCTGTTAGGCAAGATCACCAGCAATAAAATACTTCAGGCTAACTGCTTAGAAATTACAAGTTCCAACTTAACACTACAAACAAGAAACCATTCAACCATTCAACTTACAGAACTGTCAGAAAACCTAACACAAGAAACAATTTGTAAACAAATAAAATTCTTAAATAAACTGTCACTTCAAGAGTACCAGATTTCCATGAGGAAAAAAAGTTGTTTCAGTCACTTACTCCATGACATCTGTTGAGGGGCGATTAGGAGGGTGTTGGTTGTGGTCCCAAACAGGACGTAGGGCAAGATGTACACATCTGGCAGGTATCCAACATATTCCAGTGTTTGTGAAGACACAAGCATGTCCCCATCCCCAGGTAATGAGATACCAAGGACCTTCCCATGTATTGGTGATAAGGTCTCTCACCATTACCTTGGACTTGGAGACTGGACATCACTGGATGATTGTAATGATAAAAAGTGATTTTAAATGACTGGGTTCTGGGTATTTTCTAATATTGTCAAATGGTTTAGTGTATAGATAGCTTTAGCTATTCTACTCTTTGGGATTTCACCACACATTCCTCCTTTCTGTTTATCAAGAATACATTTTAAAGTGCCATGTGCACGCTCCACAATGGCTTGTCCTGTTGCTGAGTGGGGAATTCCAGTGTGGTGGGACACCCCAGAGCTGTAGGAATTGTGTTTCATGAGATATATCATGAGATATATGCAGGGCCACTGTCTGTTTTGATGGTATGGAGGATACCTAAAGCAGCAAAGGCTGATTGCCAATGTGCAATGGTATCTCAACTCTTTTCTCCTGTGTGTACTGAAGCTCATATAGCTGATGAAAAGGTATCAACTGATACATGCACATATTTTAAATGACCAGATTCAGGGGTGTTTGTGACATCAGTTTATCAGATTTGCCAAGAACACAGTCCACAAGGATTTACCCCGATCTGCAGTGTTGCAATGTGGCATGGGCAGTCAGCACAGGTGTTAACTATATTATAAGCCTCTGTGTTTGAGAGCCAGAATTATTGCTGTAGGGATTGAACACCTTAGTGGAAAAAATCATGTGATACCTTCGCTTGTGCTAGCATGTCTGGCTGTGCTGCTGTCCAAGCAGAGCTAGCTAGCCAATCCACTCGAGCATTGCCCTCTGCAATGAAACCTGGTAAATTTGTGTGACTTCTGATGTCTAATCTGTAATAAGGGCAAGTTCTGGCTTGGATAGTATGGCAGAGAGTTTTTAGTAAGTCAAACAGTGGTGCATTGTCAATTTCCCTTAATGGTGCTTGATCTAATCTCTCTGTAACTATCAGCTACACAGGCAGAGTCAGTCACAACATTTAGAGGAGTATGGGGAAAACGTTGGAAAGCCATAGCTACAGTGTGTAACTCCACCAGTTGAGGTGATCCACTCTTACAACCTTCCAGTGTTTGCCACCCATCTTCCTCTTTCCATGTTACAGTGGCTTTTCCCATTTTTCCAGAATCAGTGAATATTGTAACACCTTTTAAGGGTGTGCAGCTACTCAGAGGTTTTAGGGATAGTTCAGTGGCCCCACTTAATGACAGTAATTTATGTCTTGGTAGATGTTAAGTAATTTGTCCTGAGAAATTTTGTAAGGCGCTTTGTAAAGCTGTGCTGTTGGCAAAGCATCATTCAGATTGTTCTTGTGTCACAGTATAATAATTTTTGAACAATCTCTAGCATTCAATTTCAAACACCTGTGATGGCATTTGATAATTAATTGTGCAATCAGCTCAAAGACAGTAGGTGCTGGCTTTTTTGGTTGGTGAAGCAGAAACATCCATTCTAGAATATGCAAAGGGTCAGGTCAGCATGTACTCCACTGACCAATAATACCAGTAGGGTGAAAATTAACTATGAGAATAAATAAAGTAATGCATCTATCTGGGCATATCCAGTGACTTGTCTATTTGTTATGGTCTGCTCTACTGTTTTGCCTCTAGAGTTAATTTTCTCAGGGAAGTTAACTCAAGATCACCTTTTAGGAAGTTAAATAAGGGTGACAATTGTGAGTTGGTCAATTCTAGATAGGGTCTGAGCCAGTTTATAGTACCCAAAAGTTTTTGTGCATTTAGAGTTTGAATTTTGGTTGAAAGTTGAATTGTTTGTGGTTGTATAGTTTGATCCATTATTTTGAGTCCTGTGTATTTCCAGGGTGGTTGCTTTTGCACCTTTTCTGGTGCTACCTGCAAGCCAAGTGTTTTTAATGCTTGCAACAGGCTTGGCCAAATCTGTGTGAGTTCTTTTTTGTTCAGGGTTGCTATCAAGATATCATCCATATAGAGGTAACAGCATGCCCCTGGAAATTGTTCTCTCACTGATGAGAGTGTTTGTGCAATGTACCACTGACAAATTGTGGGGCTGTTTTTCAGACCTTGTGGGAAAAGTTTCCATTGATAATGTTTGACAGGTGCAGCATAATTAATGGATGGCACTGTGAAAGCAAACGTTGAGGTATCATCAGGGTGTAATGGAATAGTAAAGAAGCAATCTTTTAAATCCACAATCAGAATGTCGCAGGTGGCAGGTATCATGGTAGGAGATGGCATACTAGGTTGCAGAGCACCCATGCTCTCCATGGCAGCACTGATTTTTCTCAAGTCATGGAGCAACTTCCATTTACAAGATTTCTTTTTTTATAACAAATACTGAAGTGTTCCAAGCATTCATTGAAGGTTCTATGTGACCTTGAGATAGTGTTCTTCAGGGATTTTAGGGCGTCCAGCTTCTCCTTCTCAAGGGACCACTGTGGTACTCACATATGCTGAGTAGTGAGACATTTTAGAGCTAATGTGGGATGCTTCACAACCTTCAATACAGTGGCCCCTGTTAAAAATCCATGCCCACCCGATTTCCCCGTGCTGATAGAACATCCCTCCCCCACAGGTTAAGTGGTGCAGTAGTGATATATATGGCAGAATTGTAGCTGTCTGAGCCTCCGGATTTTTGACCAACACAGGATTACTGCTCAAGCAGCTCTGTGTGGTCCCTCTGAGGCCAGCAACAGCAGATCCTGCAAGTGTCGTGGGCCATGATGGAGGCCAAGTGTTGGCAGAGATGATGATGGCGTCTGCCCCTATGTCAATCATCCCACTGAGCTTTGTCTGCAAAGGCCTTGCCTGAGGCACTGTAACAGTACAAATCATATTAGGTATTTGATCACCTATGACCTGAGTCCAGTACACCTGGGGGGGTCTCCTGTTGATCCAAAGTCTTGGTCTCCTCACACCATAGAATCTGTTTTGGGGACAGAAGACTTAAAAGGAATGAGTTGTGCAATTCAGGTTTCAGCACAGCTAGTCATGGGTGGAGTAGGGGTTGATACCATAACATGCATTTGTCCTGTAAAATCAGCGTCAATGGCACCTGGGTGCAGAAAAATACCTCGTAGAGTGGCATTGGATCTACCAATAAGCACAGGACTCAGTCCTTTCCCTATGGGTCCCTGGGCCTTGAGAAGGATCTTATGTACCTTTAATGAGCTTATAGTTGTTGGGACTGATGTGGAAACATCCATTCCAGCTGATCCTCCTGTCTTTCTGTGAGTGGGCCACACAGGCTTGCACTGGAGGGTGGGAAAATGCTTGTGCCATGGCACATTTCCATTTTGTGCTTGTGTAGTGGCTTAGATTTGCCAATTTGAATTTCCCAGCCAATGCACCAAATATGGTATGTTTAGAGCTAGCTAAACTCACCAGTGCACCTACTCATTCTCTTGCTGTGAGATAGGATTTTAGAAGGGCAAGAACAGGCTAAAACCTTAAGACTATGAAGAAAGCTTTATTAACAAAACTAAAAGAATAGAAAAAGGAAAAAAAATCAGAACAAAACTTCCAGAACATTTTCCCTCCCCTGCCCACCTTCTTTCCTTCTCCACCTGACAACATAAAACAAAACCTAGCATTTTAAATCAGTTATCACTTCTACAATAGTCTTTCCTCAGTTCTCATAGGGCGAGGAGTTTTCTCTCGCAACACCATGGAGAAATCTCCACAAGAACAC